>OU343221.1:6980650-7046489 GCA_910596185.1 Chrysanthemum makinoi | reverse complement strand
GGAAAAAGGTCAAAATATCTATGATATGACGATTTTCGTGTTTTGAATTTACTTCACTGATGGAAGGTAAAGGACCATAAATTTGTGCACAATTTGGTTTGGGAGTAACATTAGAAGACTCAGACGTTTTTGTGATAATTCTTGGTGTGTTAGAAGAATCCTTTGGTGTGACGAAAGTGACAGCTTGTGAATAGGTAAAAGGTTTGTTGTAAACAACATTTTCTAATTTTGATCGACTCTCGTCTTCTGCATCTAATTCCTCTTGACGATGATATTCAACAACACTCATAACAGTATCATCAATTTTATATTCTGCATTGGAGACTTTAGGATTTGGTTTGAATGCTTTGGTTGAAAGTTTAGGTTTGTAATCCGCAAGATTCGGTCCATATCCATTTGGATTGGGTTTTAAAGTAAACTTTTGAATAGTTGTGATTGACTCACCATGTTTGTAAACAACATTTCGAAACTCTTTAAGCTTGTGTTGTAAGCCAACAATTTCTTCAAGTTGGTCATCTATTCGTTTCATTGAATGCTTTTTGTATGCAGAGAACTGTTTTTGACAAGTTAACAACTCAGCCTTAGCTTTTTGAGTTTCCAAAGTAAGAGCGTTAAGTTGTTGTTTATGTTCATGTTTCAGTTGTTCTATTTCAGACAATAAAGTATTCTTCGAAGCGGCTAGATCACGCATCTGTCGTTCTAAATATTGTTCGTTTTGATGAGATTTAGCAAAAGCGGCTTCAAAACCTTTTTCACGGTTTTCTTGAGTTTTGAAAAAATTGAGTTGCCGTTTTAAGCATTCAAGATCCTGGTTAATGTGCATTTTTACTTTTAGTCTCGATTTAATTCACGACATTCTTCCATTCGGGATTGTTTGTCTTTAAGTAAGAGATCAACATCTGGACTAGGCAAAGGTTTAGCGTGTTAAACGTGAGGCACAACATGATCACTATGCAAATCCTCAAATATAACCACGGAGTCAATTTGAGTATCAAAGGAAACCATAAGGTCATCTTGATCATCAAATGTAACTATGGGGTCTAGTTGAGAATCGGCAGAATGAGATGTGGATGACTCATTTTGAACATTCTGAGCCTTTCCGGATTCAGATGTTGGCGGAGATATTAGATCATAGATGAATATGGTTTGTTCGGGTACCTGAGACAAGCCATCAGTGTCATACACTCGGGCTGTGGTCACCTCATGTGTAGCTCATGCATTAGCCATCAACATAACTGCTGCGATTGGCCGCAAGTCCTCCATATCATCATCAGACCGCATCTGCCATAAAGCTCTGTTCTTTTTCTGTGAGAGTTCCACCAGCTTCATCCTTAAGAGCCAAAATTAAAGCCTCCTTGTGATAAGCACTGCCCCTAGTCCTCGGATTTGGTCATGCATTAGCCAGGTGTCCCTTCTCATTACAGTTGTAGCATCGAAGACCATTCAACCCATTCTGAGCATTTCCCTATTCAACCACTTGAGCGCTGTTGTTATTCCTACCCATAGCATTAAACCCTTAACCACCACCCATCTGACGACCATAACCACGATTCTGAACTTCAACTCGTCCATTGTTCACAACAGCCTGATTCCTTGTGTTTGATGAGGAACGAATGTGATTGTTGGATTTGTTTGTATAACGGCCAAAAGCTTTAGCAATCATAACAAATCCTTGTTGCAATGCATCGAACGGATCGGAGTCCTCATTAGCTTCACTGAAAAATGCTTGATCATTTTTGTTGTTGTATGGAACTAATTGAGTTTGTTGAGATTGTTGCTGTGATGGATCATATGGTGTGATTGTGGCAGTTGGTTGAGGAGCTGGTTGAGGAGGATAACTAGTTTGAGCCACAAAGCAAGTTGTTGATTATCCGGAAGTGAAGGTGAAATAGTTTGGCCACGGATAATCCTTTCCTTATCAACTTCTTTTTGATGAGGCTTCAAATAGTCGCATAAACAATCCGGTATGTAGCAAGATGCATATTCTTCGCTTGACGGAGAAAAATGACATACTTCTCCCATTCAGACCAAGACTACCAGGAACTTAGTATTAACTGCAATTTTGGCATGATGATGTTGTGTTTATCCAAATCATTGATGATGTCTGAGAATCGATGATGATAAGACTCTAGTGTCTCTCCAGGTTCAATCATGAAGTGTTCATAAGCCAAGTAAATTTTGGATTCCATATCCTCCTGATTGAGTGCAGTGCCTTCCATGAGAAGATGAATATGTTCCACATTGCTTTTGCAGTCTTTTGAGCATCAACACTGCGAAGAATTGGGTTTGGTAATCCTAAAAGGATATATTTCATGCAAGCTCATCACTTCATAGTGTAGTTCATCTCCGAGAGTTTGACAACAGTTGCAATGTTGGTTTGATCATCTCTTGGTGGAACAGCATTGGGATCTCTGGGTGTAGTGATAATAGGCATCTGAAATGGACCTTCCAAGATGACCTTCTTTAAGAACTTTCCATGTAGCTTCTTTAGATCACAAAACCTAAAGAACCTAATCACCCATTGATCGTAGTTTCCTGGAGTGAGCATTGGAGGTCTATCAAGTGATCCAGCCTCATGAATGGATTGCTGGCTACTTAAAGCTTCACACATCTTTGCAAACCAAGTCGGTTCCTTCATAGTGTTCCTGGATGGATGTTGATTGTAATCATTTGTGTAGGGTTGTACTTGAAGACTTGGTGGTGGTTGAACCATTTGAGGTTGTGGAATTGCTGCAAGTAGTGGAGTATGTTGTTGATTAAATTGTTGTTGATAAATTTGTTGTTGTTGATTAAATTGTTGATGTTGTGGACTTAGTTGTTGTTGTCGTTGAGTATAAGTGTAGGGAAAGTAGCTAGAGTATGGTGGTTGTGACATGTTGAATACTTGTGTTGTTAAATGGATCTTTGTAGTCGAATGAAACGTTGTTGATGAAGTATCCTTAGGCGTAGAAACCAAGTGTAGGCAAAGTAAAGCTTAAGCGTAAAAACACCAAACTTACGCGTAAACGTGATAATTACGCGTAGGATTAGCTTGCGCGTAAGAGTTGAGAAACACTAAAGTTATGCATAAACTTAAGGTTAGGCGTAGAAAACTTAGGCGTAGGATTATCGTATGCATAAGACAGAGCTTAGGCGTAAGAATAATCTTATGCGTAAAGGGTTCTACGCGTAAGCTTTGAGCTTATGCGTAAAATTAGGGTTTTAACCCAAAAAATCCTTTACACTATCACAGTGTAAAAGATATCCAAAGTCGAAGTGTTTTCAGGCTTATCCAAGCAAGAAAACACTGAGTAAACCACGAAAACTGAAGATCAAACCAAGGAACTCTTATGCGTAACTTTAGGGTTTCGTTATGCGTAGAACTTCACCAAAAATGATTTTTTGCCCAAAGATGTTTCTAAACCAAATTTTTGTGATGAAACAGCTTCAATATCACCAAAATAACACAAAAGTGTGAAACTTGATGATCCAAAACGTAGAAACACTTTACGCGTAGAAGATCATACACGTATAAAAACAAGCTTAAAAACAAGGAAATACACGTAAAGTTTGAAACGTTTTGCCTAAAACATATATTTTAACACCTTAAAACATTGAAAGTACAAGAATCTTGGATTGAAAAGTGTAAAAAATAAGTTCTTAAGCGAACCAAAGTTTGAACCGTTTGTTACGCGTAAGACCGAAACTTACTTCAAAAACAAAACCGATTCACCCAACTATTTGGCGATTGATACTACTGTTAGGTCACTAAGTTTAGAACACAAGCATCAAGAGAAGAGATAGAGAAGAGATCGGATGAACAAACCACACAAACATACACGATATGACTATAAGAAATGTTATGCGTAAGGTGAGTGAATGAATTAATTGAACAACCAACCCTCAAGTGAGGGTATTACAAAGGTATTTATAGGAGAGGGAGCTAGGGAAACACTCCTAGTCCCTTCCTTTCCTTATTGGACTTGGGCCAAGGCTTATGGGCCTTCTATAAGCTAAGCAATAACAAACATAAAGTCTATAATTAAGCTAACTATTACATTTAATTACTAACACTTGAAATCATGTTTAGGAGTGATTCCAACACTTCATCATCTTCTTTCTTTTTTTTTCAAAAGCAAGATATTCAGCCTTATACCTTTCAGCTAAGTTTTTCGAGAATTCATGATCATGTGCAATCTGATCCTCCGTACTATCAAATTTAAGTTCTTCTTCTTGAGGTTCAGCAATACCTTTACCCTTTTCCTATGTCTTGTTCAGCTACAACTTTCTTAACTGGCTCCCCAATCTTCAAACTATTAGCCAATGGTTTATGTCCAGTAGGTTCAAGTACAATGGGAACAGGTGCAATAACAGAATCAGGAACTTCTAAGGTTCTACATAAGTTCAGCAGTGTACCAGCAACCTCCTTCTCAACTTCCTTAGACTTGGATGGTGGTGTTACAGTGGTTGTGATTATCGTAGAAGTGGTTGTAATAGCAATATGTCTATCTGAAGTAATAGTCGATGAAATTACCTCTGAGGTTGCATTAGTGATTTCCTTTGTACTATCACGGGATTGAGCCTGCACCACTTCTTCCTCTTTGTCTTCAACTACAACATTCAAAGCTTTAACCACTTCTTCTTTTCCTTCCTTTCCTATGTCTGCTTTTCCAACAACCTTCTTAAGTGGCTCAACAAACTTCAAACCTTTAGCCAAGGGTTTAGGACTAGTGGGTTTAAGTATAATGGGAAAATGTGCGAATGAGATCCGGAATGGGTAAGGTTTTACATAAGTTCATCAGGTACCAGTGATAACATCAAAAGTCCCTATTAAGTGTCAATTTCCCCGATAATACTCGTATTTATATCATTTATATGGATTTACGCTTGTTTTCCACTTTCCGGTAAATTACGAGCATTGGAGCTAAAGAGACGCGGAAATGGAAACATTACTAAAGATTTATCACGGTATGCTTATTTTGAAGAAGTTACGGTGTAACTCGTCTCTCACATTACCAGTAACTATTGCGTGACCCGAAGTCCAACTTATCAAGAGGTTACGGCGTAACTCTTCCCAAAGGTTACGACGTAACTCCATTAGGTCAAAAGAGGTTCCACGCAGCTGATACTTACGTCGTAATTCTTGCATCACTTACGTAACCGGAGTTTATTGAAGACTACGCGTAACCACTTATAAGGTTACGCCAGTAACTAGAGATCTAGTGCATTTACGAAGAAATAGAAGGTTACGGCGTAACTCCTCTATTGGTTACACCGTAACCCAGACCTGGCCTATAAATACCCCACGAATTCCAGCATTTCAAATCATCCCATTCCACACACAACACTCTAAGAATGTGGGAAAAAGCTCAGGCGCAGTTCTAGGAAGCATACGGAGCGGTTTCCAAGGGAGAAGTCACACCATTACGATAAGCTTTAGGGCGTATTATTTTTTTACTTTCAATTCATGTATTTCATACCTTTGAATATTGAATTGTTTATGCTTACCTTTAGTCTGCACAATTATTTCTAAGTGTATGCATGCATAGTTCTTTGGTAGTCACCCTTGGTTCGGTAGTTTTGAATGGCGATAGAGGCCAATTGCCTAGGAGATATGACCAACTGACCCTAGGTGAGCGGACTGAGACGGAAGGGTAAGATATGACCAAATGACGACCCTTTCTACTTGTGCGATTTGACCAACTAATCACCTATCGTTTGGATGAACTTAAGAATTGGGGGGTGTAGTGTCTAAGTTCCTAACGGCCGGGCACTCACTATTTAGAATCTAGCATGTAGCGGTACTTAATGACTCGGTTTAGGGGACCAGGAACAACAGGACTTATGTCGGTGCGCCTGATTTCTCCTGTGGTGGCATCTTTGCTGATAGGTTAGGGCGAATTGACCAAATGTTGTCCTCTCGAATTTGACCCCACCTGAAGTAATTGGAAGTAGGTAGACATAGATATAACTAGCTAGGAGGATTACTAGGTCAGCACCACTATTCCTCTATTGATTTCCCTTTACCATTTATTTGATATTCTGCATTAGTAGTTTAATTAATTAAGTACCTATCAAAACCATTATAATTTTGTGACAATTAGACTTAGTAATAAAACCAACACACATAGCTCTTGGGACGACCTCGGCTTTACCGTTTACTACACTACACACGACCGGGTACACTGCCCGTTAGTGCATTAGGGTAGACCATAGATATAGTGAGACACTATAAATATTAAGACTGGTCAAGAAAACACGCATCAAGTTTTTGGCGCCGCTGCTGGAGCTATATTAGGATTAATATTGAGTCTTTTATTTCATTTTTAAACTTTTCTCACGATCATATTTCAAGTTTTCCGGTACCATGGAAGTTGTTAACATCGATGACCTCACTCTTGAGGAATACTTGGCGTTGACAAGAGCTGATCAAGGGTCGGTCTCGTAAGACCGGCAATCGGAGCGGATGTTCGTTTCGAGATTAAAGACCAATTCATGAGGGAGCTTCGCCTAAACCTTTTCAGGAACAGGGACGAACGCATATGAGCACGTTGAAAATGTCCTTTACATCGCTAGCCTTTTCAACATCCCGGGCGTGTCTCATGATGCTGTAATGCTTAGGGTGTTCCCTATGACTCACTAGAGCAGCCGAAGATGGATCGAAAGATTGCCGGCCAAGAATTAATACTTGGGCTACTAAAGAAACACTTTATTCAAAGATATTGCCCGCCATCAAGGATTTCTAATCAACTCTTGGAGATCCACAATTTCAAACAAGAAGACGACGAAACTCTGTATCAAGCTTGGGACAGATACAACGATCTACTTTATAAGTGTCCTACCAATGATCTAAATAACCAGCAGAAGGTCAATATTTTCTACAAAGGAATAAATGTTACTACAAGATAGATGTTGGACTATCAAGGACCTATCCGAACATGACTTACTATCTGCAATTGAAGCCATTCAAAAATGGCGGACCATTCTCAAAAATGGCACGACGGTGGAAGTAAAAGAAACCAAGGAGGAAGTTTCGATGAAATTGCAGAAATCGCTAGTAAAATTGAAAGTCTCAGTCGAGATATGCTGAAGGTCGAGAAACCGTTCATGCCATCCGTGGGTTGTGAAAGTGGAGGAGGACATCTTACGAAGAATTGTCCTCATATGGACGAAGATGGTATTGAAGATGCTAAGTATGGAGAAAATCGACCATTTTACGGTGATAATCGAAATAGTAATGGTTATCGTGGGAATTACAACCGTGGGCCTTATGGAGAAAGAAAGCCCAGTCTTGAAGAAACAATTAATAAGTTTCTGGAAAATTCAGCCCAAAGACAAAAGGAGCAAGATGAGTGGTTGAAGGAATTCCAAGAAAACACTGACAGAAACATTTCCAAACACGACTCAACTCTGAAAAACCTTGAATCCATGGTGATAAAGCTCAGTGAAAAAGTAAGGAGAAATAACGATAAACCTGAAGGATCTAAACCAGCTATGAAATGTAAGGTAATTTTTCGATGATAACTTCGGTTCAGGCCAAGAATACGGGTTTAGGGGACGATTTCGTCAACAGATCTGAGTTACGCCGTAACATGCCTAATGAGTTACGGCGTAACCTCGTGTTTGACAGTGACAACGGGGTTGTAAAGAATACTGAGGAATGTGACTCTAATGAATTACGCCGAACCAAAAATCTCGCCACGCGAAGCGGGATACATGGGCAGAAAAATTCCCCATGGACGAGTCAAAACTCGAGGAACTCTCCCTTGAAGATGAAGAAGAGCCACTTATCATTCACTGGTGTACTCCTGTCGTCATTACTGATGATGTTGGAATCACTCCTAAACCTTAATTCAAGTGTTAGTAATTAATGTGTAATAGTTAGCTTAATATGGCCTTTATGTTAGTAATTAGCCTTAGGCTTATGTAGAAGGCCCATAAGCCTAGGCCTAGCCCAATAAGGAAAAGGATGGGAACTAGGAGTGTTGCCCTAGCTTCCCTCCTATAAATACCTCATGTAAACCCTCACTTGAGGGTTGGTTTTGTTCAATTTATCTTTCATTTACATCTCTACGCATAACCGGTTTATTACTTTGTGTGTGTGTGTTTGTTTATTGTTCAACCGACTCTATCTCCTCTCTATTTCTTGTGTTGTTACTTTTGTTGCATATTTGGGAACCTAACAGTGGCATCAATCGCCTACTAGTTGGGTGAATCGTTATTGCTTTTGAGTATAACAGCTTCCCCCAAACCCCAAATATGATTACAAAAAAACACCAATTGAAACGCCACAACAAAACACCAAAACACAATATCATCATGCCACGAATTGCTGTCAACACTAAGTTCCTAAGTAGTCTTGGACCGGAATGATTACAAAACGCCACAACAAAACACCATTTGAGCTTCTCCACAATCGTAAACCGAATCTCAAACACTTTCATGTCTTTGGATCTCCTTGCTATCCGAATAATGATCGTGATGACTTTGGAAAGCTCAAAGCTAAAGCTGACATTGGAGTCTTTATTGGATATTGTGAGAATTCTAAAGGTTACCGGATCTGGAATCGTCGTACAAAGCAAGTTATGGAAACGATTCATGCTAATTTTGATGAACTTACTGAAATGGCTTCTGAGCATAACAGCTTGGAACCCGGTCACAACCGCTTAAACTTCCCCCAAACCCCATCATCAGCTGACACAAGCCCTCAGCTAACTCGTCAACAAATGGAAAGGTTATTTGCTCCGCTGTTCAGTGACGATATTGATGAACGTGCTCCAGGTGTATCCGCTGTTTCCACTGCTCAACGTGATACTACTTCATACTGATACACCTCGCTACAACAACTAATGTTGAAGAAGCACCACCAGTTGACTCCACCACAACAGTTGAACAAACCGCTTCCAACAATGATGAACCCGCTGATGATGTTCTGAATGAAGTACCCCACCTGCAGATTTTGATCCAAATGCGTTCTTCAACCCGTTTGCTAATGAGATGCTGCACTGATGTCGCGAATCTTCAACAAACCATTTGAATCCTCAAAATCTGCACAATGTATACCAACATTAACCCTCTACACATAGATGGACAAAAGACCATCCTCTGGAAAATATTATTGGCAACCCCAATCAACCAGTCGTTACGAGACAACGTCTTCACACAGACGGTGAACATTGCAGTTATGCACTCACTGTCGCCAAATGAACCCAAAACATTAAGGATGCAATGACAAAAGATAACTGGATTGAATCCATGCAAGAAGAACTCAACCAATTCAAACGTCTTGAAGTATGGGAACTGGTTGAAAGACCAACAGGGGTCTATGTCATTGGTCTTAAATGGATTTGGAAAAACAAATTAGATGCTGAAGGGAATGTTATCAGAAACAAGTCACATCTGGTGGCTAAGGGTTATAGACAGGAAGAGGGTATTGACTTTGAAGAATCATTTGCTCCGATTGCTCGTCTTGAGGCTATTCGATATCGGCGTTCGCGTCATATGAACATAACGGTCTTTCAGATGGACGTCAAAACCGCTTTTCTGAATGGGCAACTTAAAGAAACAGTTTATGTCACCGAAGGATTCGTTGATCCCCCGCTTCCGAACCATGTCTACAAACTGAACAAAGCTCTGTATGGTCTCAAACAAGCTCCTCGGGCATGGTATGATAAGCTCTCATCTTTCCTCATTGCCAATAATTTTACCAAAGGTTCGGTCGACCCAACTCTTTTCATACAATATCACGGGAACATATTTTAATTGTTCAAATTTATGTGGATGACATCATTTTTGGGTCAACTCATAAAAAGTACTCAATCGCTTTTGCAAAACTAATGAAGAAACATTTTGAAATGTCCATGATGGGTGAACTTACGTTCTTTCTAGGACTACAAGTTCATCAATCACCCTGTGGTATTTTCTTGAGTCAGTCCAAATATGCCCTTGAAATTAACAAATTCGAATGAATACTTGTGATACTTATGCCACACCAATGGCACATACCAAGAAGCTGACGCTGATTTGCATGGGAAATTGGTTGACCCTACCAAATACCGTAGTATTATTGAATCTCTCATGTATCTAAGACCGCCAGACCTGATATTGTCTTTGCCGTTTATCTTTGCTCCGTTATCACGCGACCAACTGAAACCCACCTATCAGAGGCTAAAAGAATCCTCCGATACATAAAGGGAACCATTAATTTGGGGATCTGGTTTTGAACTAATCGCTTTTTCAGACGCTGACCACGCAGGATGCTTAGACTCTCGGAAAAGTACTTCAAGAGCACTACAATTTCTTGGTGACAAATTGGTATCTTGGCAATCGAAGAATCAGGATTGTACATCGCGTCCTCAACCGGCAGAATATGTAGCCATGTCGGCGTGTTGTGCTCAAGTCATTTGGATGAGAACACAACTCAAAGACTATGGTTACGTATTTGACAGAATCCCGATGTATTGCGACAATCGGAGTGCCATTGCGATCTCATGCAACTCGTTCAAGATTCGAAATCAAAGCACATCGATCTTTTATATCACTTCATCAAGGACCACGTGGAACAGGGTACTGTTGAATTATATTTTGTGGGTACAGAATACCAATTGGCAGATCTTCTCACCAAAGCCTTAGCTCCTGCCAGGTTTAATGAGTTGGTCCACTGAATTGGTATGAGGTGTTTGACTCAAGAGGAACTGGATGAACTCTTAACACATTCTTAAAAATCCAGTCAAACACAAAAACCTCTTTTGTATATATTTTTCAAAAACAAAATACAAAAATATAAAATCATATAAAACAAAAATATTCTTCTATCTATTTTTTCTTTCAACATGACAAGTACATTCTTTCGTCCAACACTCAAATCTTTCAAAATTCAGTATTTTTCCGATCAAGTGTTGAGGGGAGAAAATATCTACTTAACTGTTTCAAAACATCCGTGTACTTGCATGTTATCTTATCCCGGTTGTTTCTTTTATCAATGGTGGTAAATTTTCTGGTTCAAATGACACTCCTCGGACTTAAATTTATAAACTTTCATTATTTCTTAAGTCGAGGGGGAGAGTTGTCAAGTTTCTTTCTTAAAATCTTTCGTTTGGTAACCAAAATGGAAGTTAAATGGCCTTGGATGAAAAGAAAAGGTGGAGGGACTAAAATTGCCAAAAGCACAAAGTCTTTTTTAATAAAACACCTCCACCTAACTTTAACCTCTCACATTTATTACTCTCATCTAACTCATCCTACGCCTAATAATCAAGCTTCAAATCTGTGTTTTTGATCGTCATATTGTAAGTGTTTTCGTAATCTAAACGTTATTACAAGCAAGGGTTTTGATTTTTATGCAAATCCAACGGCTAAAACGATAGATATGCGTGATTATGTGTTCTACGCATAAGCGTATGAACACACAATCATTGGTGTGTGTTTGTGGTTAAAACAAGTGTGCCAAAACGTTTAAATAACATCAATGATACTTTGTTTATCCTCAAAATCCACCCAGAAACACGAATTGATTGTTTTTCAAAATTAGGGTTCATGAGTCGTTTTGGGTATTTTCAAATGAGAATGTTTTTGGTGAAAAAGATTGTTGTAGGAGGTTGTAGTCAAGTTGAATTGATCATATATAGGCCCAGATTTCACCCAGAAACACTAATGAGTCATAAATTGAAAATTAGGGTTCTAGTTCATACGAATTGGGTTTTCTTGATTGGCCTTGAATTTGATGTTAAAACTTGGATAAAACAACTTACTATGCCTCTAAGACTTACCAGAAAAACTTTGGTGTAATTCCTATGGCTAAAATTCTTATGCGTAATCTATGAACTATTAGGGTTTTGGTTTACGCGTAAGGTTTTCTACGCGTAAACTGTTTGATATGCTTTCATGCCATGATCTGTTATAGAATGAGTGTTAATGTTAATATTGATGTTATGATGATGTTATTTCAGGTTTGCTACTTGTAAAAATCACAATCAAGGTTATTGAAACTCTACGCATAAGGATCACCTCACGCCTAGAAAGTTATGCGTAAGAGAAATCTTACGCGTAACTGTTACGCGTAAGGTTATACAAAGGGACTACGCCGATCCTGTGAAGGATGCGTAAAAGTGACCTCTACGATAGGTCTACTCTCACGAGTAAGCCTTACGTAAGGTTTTATATACGCCTACGCGTAAGCTCTACGCATAAGGTTACTATGTTCCTACGTGTAACATTTCTTACGCGTAAGTCAGGTTCCTACGCATAAGCTTGTGTCTACGCGTATAACTCCCCGCGATAAGCTACCATTTCTACGCATAAGCCTTGAATATACCTTCATTATGAATTGTTACGCGTGCAAACTTGTAAATAAATAAATCATAACGTCACGAAACCAATAATGTCACTAATAAGCTTAAACGTTCAATATGTTGTGTTAAATAAGTGATAACATAAACTTTAAAACTTAAAGTTAACTAACTCACGAAACTTATCGCGACGTCATTGGACTATTGAACAAACAAGTGACTTTGGACTCGTCACTATCATTGACATTGCACATTCAATAATTAGACAATAAAACCTTCTGTTGACTAACATTATGTCTTTCGATATGTTGGTTCTTTTGGCTAATGTTATTTCAGATCACGACATGGCTGCTCAAATGAATGTGGATGCACCTGAGGTTCTCACAGTTGCCGATATCTTCCCTAATGGCTATCCGAGGAAGATTGGAAAGAACAATCTCAGAGTTGACTTTGAAACTCTCACCTGCTCGGAATCTTCATGTCTCATTGCTGTGGATGTTCTAAAGAATCATCCCTACCAGAACATGCTCACACACTCTGCCACTGTTCCAGAGGTATACATACAGCAATTCGAATACAATGCATGGTCAAAGGTCAAAATGTGTGATGTGACGCTCAATCACAAGCAACTCACCATCACTCCTGCTGACTTACGAGCTGTTCTCCTCATTCCCGACATCATACCAACTGAATTCTCTGCTGCACCTACTGAAGAGACGGTTCTGCAATTCTTGATCAATATTGGGTATGACGAAGCTTCAGGGGTTATCATTAAGCATTCTCACGTGGATCTCAAGAACATCCCTCAGCCTTGGAGAACCCTTTATATCATCATCACAAAATCCATTTCTGGTCGTGACAGCGGCTATGAGCATCCCAAGCTCATGGAACTGCAAATCTTTTGGGCTCTTATCAACATGAAGCACATCGTTGAAGCTCGATTTGGGATGACATGTTGACATTCCTCAAAAAGCTTGGCTCAAAGATTCCCTACATCATGACATGTTGACTGAACCCACTCTAACAGTCAAATTTAAGGAGTCAACGACTAAGAAACAAGGTGCTGTGTTGCCGGTCACCTTCTCTCGATGAACTCAAACAGCTTACTCCTATAAAAGATATTTGGTCTCGTAGAAGAGAACAAAGTCGATTTCTTGATGAAAAATCTTCTGGTACACCTGCAAGGAAAACCAGAAGAGGAAGTGGAGGAAGTGCTGCAAGCACTGAGAGTCAGAGGACGTTCCCCAGGAGGAATCCTCCAAGAAAGAGGACAGTTCCCGCCAAGGAAGTTGTTCCTATTCCCGTACCTAAGCCTGAACCGCAGAGAAAGCTAATTGACGAGGACTCGGAGGGTACTGCATCAGATGAAGAGACTTTCTACTCTGAAACTGCTAAAGATGACACTACAACAATACCTAAACCTCCCAGTCCTCCAGCTGACCAGGGAAAAGGAAAGACTCCAGTACTTGTGCCTTATGAAGAAAGCTCAGATGAAGAGCAACTGGAAACTGATTACAGGAAAAAGTTCAAATTCGTTAGACTTCAACACGTCGCACAACAATTTGCTAAAGAACAAATGGGTGGCCCCGGAGGGTCGAGTGGTGGAGTTCAACCTTCACCAGGTCCTGATGCGGTTAATCAACCCGATAAGGGATCTGGTGCCACCACTTTGGTACAACAACAAACACGTGTGGAAGATTCTATGGATTACAACATTGAAGAACCTGAATCTGAAAAGTTAGAGAAGGTAAAAGCGATGAAAAGCTGCACCAAAGCCAAAGTGATGAACAAGCTAAGTCTGGAAATGAAGAAGATGTTGAGTATGATAAGTTTCTTCTAGATAGTCCTGCACGGTCAAAGGAAGAAACTTTTGAGCCACCAAAGGACCCGGAGTCTCCTCATATCTCATCATCATCCGATTCATCTTCTCACTCTTCACCACCACCATCAAAAAGATCAACCAAATCATCATCCAAATAAGTGAAGAAGCCAACTCCATCTTGGATCTCTCAATCTAAGAATCGAATCGTTAAAGCTGTCAAACGAGTCAGAAAGAAAGATATTCTCTACAAAAAGTTGAATTTCCTTGCAGACCAAATACAGTATCTTCATGATGAGAAAGACGAGATGAAAGTTGAAAGGGAGTATGTCCAGAAGCTCATGAAAGATGATCTTCAAGGGAGCATGGACGAGATGATCAAAGGATACTCTCACAAGTTCCTTATGGAGGTCGTTCCTAAACTGACAAAGGAGATGTATACCATACAACTTTATCCTAATCTCTTACATCTAGCCAAGCAAGCCATGAAATCAACTCCAATGAATTTGAGCATCAATCCAGTTGAATCCACAATTTTCTCAGATGATGAATTGGTGAACCGGCTAGTAGCTCAAATGTCGAAACGCTCTGCAACGTTTGCCTCACACGAAGCTAAATTATTTGAAGCATTGCTGGAATACCAACTCAGGTCAGCATACAGAGAAGAAGCTGTAAGGCCCAAACGTTCAAGAGACGACGAAGACAAAGATCAGGATAAGGATAATGAGCCCAAACGCACAAAGAAGTCTGGTGAATCATCCTCCATTCAGTACTCAATGCAACCTCCACCCCAAAGGACTCTAGCTCAACAAAGATCCCCTCCTCGCTCTTCTGCAGATAAACCTCAGGATTCTGAGCACCCCAGACTCAAAACCGGTGATCACTTTGAGTATACGGGTGGTGACGATGAGGAATACCATGAGCCCCAACAACAACCCGCCTCTTCAGAAAAAGTACAGAAACCAGAACCCTCATCTAGGCCTAAGAAAAAGAAGAAGAAGGCGCCCAAGGCTGACGTCCTATCATGGCTAGATGAAGACAACACAGAGGAATTTGAATGGTTTTCTACACTTGTTAATTCCACTCCCTACCCTGCTGAAGGTCAAGATCTAGTAGACGGTAATACATTGGAGCATGCTAAGTTACTGCAAGAAAAATTCTGAGTAAAGAAGATGACGAAATCTGAGTTGCGGCAAATCAAGAATGAAGCTTTTCAACTGTTAAATGATAGCTCAGAAAGTGCCATTGAGGTCGAATATCACCTTGAAAACATTGCTCGAAGCTATGCTCCAACAACAGACAACCTCCATATTACAACCGACTGGTCTAAACCTCTACCAACAATTGGCCAACCAGATGAGCCTCGAATTCCATTCCGATATTTTTTCAACAAAGACTTGGATTTTCTTCTACATGGTGGCGATGGTTCAAGGAAATACGCTACATCTTTGACACTTCCATTCCCGGCAGGAATATACTCTAACTGCATAGCCATCGAGGAAAGATCTAATCACTTGTTCTCCAACAAAGTGGAAGAGTATGACCGTGATGCAATGTATGGGATTCACCATTGGCCGGAACGCCAAAGAATCTACTACAGAAGCTGCCAGGTTCAGAAATCTCAACATGAAGTGTTCAGTACTAAGAGTATCGTTGCCATCAAACACGTTGATCTTTCGTCCAAATGGGACTACACTTTTCTCAAGAATATTGTGGTTAAAAGGCAAGACGAAAGGGATTATGCATTCTCTGAAGCTGACTTTGAGAATTTGTCTATCAACGACATTGAAGATATGTACCTTGCCAAAGTACAGGGTCGCATGAGACAATTTTCAACTGAAGTACAACGTGAATTCATCAAGTCATTGCTCATCTTCATCAGACGCATAGTCATCAAAGAACATGTAGAAGATCTCCAGCTTGCAGTTGAATCTTATCAGACCCGTGTCAACTTCACTCCACCGCAGCTTGATCTTTCCGACATCAACCAGCTCTCACAATATACACTCATCAGCAAACCATTCGGAGTCGTTTACCGCAGTGAACTTCAAAGAAATTGCTTAATGGCGTGTAGAGATCTTCACAAGTTTGGGGATCACACTTTGAAGATGGTTAGGGACGGATTGGCTTATCGGTTGAAGGATATGCATCAAAAGATTGGGTCTCCTAAGCGATGGAATTCTCGGATGAAGGGATGTGAAGAGGATCATCACGATGATTGATGAACGGTTGTATCGAAGGGATCAGTTCAGCAGATTGGAAAGCTATGTTGGTGGTCGACCCAGGATTAACATCACCGCTTTCAACGCCCGCTCACACTCCTAGTAACACTACCTGGTACCCCTTGAACTGCTTCTTTCATTATATCTTTGGATGTGTGATTTATATGTCAATGGCTTGTGCACACATTACAGTGTACAACCCGTACTTGTCAAGAAAGGACCCGTGGTACCTTCAAGGCCACAATCCAAAAGGAGCGAAAGCTTACTTTTGAGTAAAACCTATCAAACCTTTCACTTTTCAAGGTTTTGCTCAAAAGAACAAGTACTTCCCTTATGATTTTCAAAACCTCAACCGTTTATATCACTCGTTGAGGGAGAGTATTTGACTTAAACTTTGTTCACAAATTGTTCACAGTGGTCATTTTCCCACAAAACTCAAAATGGTCATATTTATTCTCAACATTTCTTCAAAAATAACACTTATATGCCATTTTTGAGGGGGAGAAAATTTATGTGATAAGAAATATGTTGTGTAACTGCAAATGAATCTTTGTGCTATAGACTTAACCAACGAATTGACGGGATCTTAACTGTTAGTAACTCGAAAAGACTTGTCCGGATGGGTAATAATTTCAAGCTAGTTCGCTAGTGATGTAAACGTGTCTCGAAAGGACTTGTCCGAGTAGAATGTACCATTCGAGAAACTCCTGGTAGACATGATCTTTGACGGGTTTGACAACCTTTCGAGGTATGTCCACACCTTCAAGATAGTTATTAGAGCTAGTTGTCACCTAAAACTGACAATGTAACTCTTTAACTATTCAACAAACCGTCTCGTGGGGATTGTCTATCTTGAGTCGATCAATTCAAAAGTGCTCTTCTCACCGTGCATTTTTGTCTTAACTATTAAGCACATGTGAGGGGAGTATTTATGCTAAAAGATAAAACTCTCACAGTGGTATAAAATGTTTTTCATTCACAAACACTACGAGAGATTTTCTTTAAATGGTTTTATGGCAATGGAGTTATAAGGAGATTAAGGTTAGGAATAACCGTCCTATGATCCGCCAGAGCCGGAGGGATCTACCCAAGGACACTACCAATAGTTAGAACTAGAAGTCCTTAGGTATGATTGTAAAAAGGAGAAAATGAGAATCGGAGAAAGAAGGAGTTGAAGAATTAAAAAGAAATGCAAAGAAAAGGGTGAAAAGAAATAGCCCTCCAAATTATTCAACTTAGGGCAGACACCGGTTCAATTCATATGCTACTGGTTGTCACTTGATGACGCCGGTATTGAAGATTAAAAGTCGTCATGGACCCAGTGACGCATGCACTAAACCTTCTTAGCCACTCAAGTTTCTCTCTCACAGAAGCTTGTTTCATTCTCACAGGGAACCCTACGTAAACTATCGGCTTTCTTTCTTAGAGATTGCTGTAAAGAAGGAGACCTCTCCCTAGTCTCCGCTTCGGAAAACCAAAACGCACTATTGAGTCTAGAGCCACGAGATTCATCAAAAGATCTCTTAGGTACACTTGACATTTCATCACTTGATGTTCAACAATAAGAACATCAGTGGTACATTATCGAGTCCTTCACAGATCTTAGCAATCTGTCGAGAACATTTATGAGAGGTTCACATTGTGATCCTCAGTGATTGAATGGAAACTCCTGCCAGGGTCAACATCAAACAGTCGGTAACTCCCCGTGGATTACGCTTAGTGTGTCTCAAACGGTCTACAGTCGTGAGGTGATACTTTGGTGTACCTCAATCATCTCAATCGTAGATGTACTTCAGTACATCGCGTTATCTCACTTGTGGGACTCCGGTTCAGGAACGGCCTTGTGAGAATTAGAGTTGTGTTTTCACACTATGCTGTTAACACTCTCGAAGTTCGAACTTGTAAGTGCCGTTATCCGCTTATTACTAACCTTTCTTATGTTTACTTCTTATGGAAGCTCGAGCGGAACGATCGTAGATTCTTCACATGCTCATGCCAACATCATCACTAATGGAAGTTCTATCTAAAAGCAACACAAAAGTCAGAATGATTCTTCGTCAAACCAAAGAATCTACAAAGTTAATGACTTAAAGAACTTCATCGCGATGAATCCAAACGTCAAAGAGCGTGTGAGCATGTTGAAGAATGACGTGGAGACACTGAGCAAATAAGCGAACTTGATGCGCACAACAACAACATACTATCACTACCATCACAAAGAACAATGATCAAAGAACAAAGATTTAAGATGACGTCAAAGGAACTGTTAAAGAAAACAATTTCTACACCGGGAGATTGTTCGAATCAAGGCAATTCTTCTCAAAAGAAAGAAGAATGTCAGAAGACGTCACAGCTACTATTACATCAAAGCTTTCACCGTCAGATTCATCACCAACACTTGAGGGGAGATTGTTGGAATCACTCCTAAACCCTAATTCAAGTGTTAGTAATTAATGTGTAATAGTTAGCTTAATATGGCCTTTATGTTAGTAATTAGCCTTAGGCTTATGTAGAAGGCCCATAAGCCTAGGCCTAGCCCAATAAGGAAAAGGATGGGAACTAGGAGTGTTGCCTAGCTTCCCTCCTATAAATACCTCATGTAAACCCTCACTTGAGGGTTGGTTTTGTTCAATTTATCTTTCATTCACATCTCTACGCATAACCGGTTTATTACTTTGTGTGTGTGTGTTTGTTTATTGTTCAACCGACTCTATCTCCTCTCTATTTCTTGTGTTGTTACTTGTGTTGCATATTTGGGAACCTAACAGATGAAGAAACCACAAGGGCATGGCCTACATGCAAACTCTTCAATGAGTATTGCAATGGAGGAGACAATGAAAGAAAGGAAGAATGGGCATGCCCTCATGAGCGTGAAAGACATAGTATTAAATTCGGTAATTTGGCCTTTAAAGATTGGTACGCAATTCAATTTGGGGATGCCAAGATCAATCCAAATCTTCTTATGTAGCTAAAAATTGATTATGCCGAGCACTATCTTAAGGATATGCTCTGCTGATGAGCATTTGGTATTAACACAACAAGGAACTACGCTACCATGGTGTTTAAAAAGTAAAATTTCCCTGGGAAATTTTATGGGCGTCATGCAACCCGTATGACGATATGTGTAATGGGGAAGCAACTTGGGAAGATTAGGAAAGACGACTTTTGGTCCTCAACCAATATGAGGAGAGAACGAGTTCACCTTGATGGACAACCTAGGGTTTGATAGTTGGGTAAAAATTAAGTATGGGCATGTGGACACATTAACAAAAGATAAGATTTGGAAGGAATACATGGATCGAGAAAATTCAGACGACAAAAGTCTCATGAACACGAGTAAAATAACAATTAACGATGACATAGAGTGGGTTAGTAATGATAAAAAAGAATGCAAGCGCGTTCTAGTGGAGAATTTGCTCGATGAAGAATGGTTCAAGGGCACTGCTTCTGATGACGATGATATCGAAGGGATGCTAGATTACCTTGAGTTGCAAGGAAATGAGGAGTTCACTGATCCCAATGACGAAGCTTATGAACAAAGGAGGTGCAAACTCATGGGGATCCCCTACAAAAGACCACCTCCAATTATAGTCGAAAAATACGAATTCACTCGCTACCACCTAGGTCCGGAGGAGAAATTTTGTAAAGTCCGGAAAATCGAAACCATTGAATACCTCCGAACTGCCTCAAATGTTGCATGGATGAGACATAATTTGATGAAGGATATCGAAGAAGTAAGGCAAGCTCAAACGCCCCAATAGAAGCCTCGCAGCTCTGAGTCTAACTTAAAGACTCGTCAATAAAGAAAAGTGCTCTTTCGGAAGACAACCTGATTTATCCCTTTCTTTTGATTTTATTTCATTTCTGTTGGGTTTTTTGTTTTCTAACCATTTTTGCAGGAGACAAGAAGTAATTACTGCTGCAGTTGCTGATCTGAACAGAGTTACGGCGTAACTCATCTTGGTGATTACGCTGTAACCAACATTTTAGCAGCAGAATTCTTGACACATTACCAATTACGGCGTAATACCATCTCTGTGGTTACGCCGTAACTATTCGCCTACAAGCTCATACGGGTTTTGCCAGCACGGCACTCTCATAGGAGCTACGACGTAACTCTCCTCGCTTTAATTCTTTCATTTTAAAACACAGTAACCTTGTATTAGTTTTTAAATGAACTTTGTGGGTGTGTTCCCTGTAAACCCTCACGAGACTTCACTCATCCACTTGGGACACCAAGTGGTTTAAAAGGCTTGTTGCATTCGCTAAATGCAACCGTGATTCCTACAAAAGTGAGTTAGGTTTGTTTTTCATTTTATTTTTTCTTTTTAGAATTATGCTTGTCGGTATTGTGATTTCAGGGATTGAAGTTTGTTCATGACGCTTAAACGAAGGCACGGTTCTTTCTCGTGGGCCTTCTTCTTTTTGGAGCAAATTTCATGGAAGTTCTCGCTCTAATTCTACCTTTCTCTTCATCTTTATTTTAATGCCTAGTACAAAAGGGACTTTGTACAATTCAAGTGGGGGACGGGAGTAGAATTATCTCTTGAACTTTATTTCGCCCTCATTTTCTAGTTTATTTTGAAAATTATGCCATTTTTAAAATTTTGACATGTTTTTCCGAACCTAACTAGATTAGACCTTAGCCGAGCACATACAACCCTTGATATTACATGGTGAGATTAGCCTTATCTGTTTCTAATATTTTACCCCTAATCCACCAAATTATGAGTGTGCCGGTAGCTTGTAAACTTTAGAACTTGGCCTTTGCATCATTTCCAGACCATAGACGAGGTATGTTGAGCTAGCTCGATGTATTTGGACTTTTCAGTTTTAGAAGGCAATATTATAGGATTATCACCCAAACAGCCTACCATTGTGAGTCTATCGATTAGTCACCTCGACTTTTCGACCCCCATGTGAAACCCTTTTGTTGCACTCCCCTTTAGTGCAAGATACCCCTAGATACACCCTTCTGAGCCATTCCTTTCATTTTGTCAACCCAATATATTGTTTCGTTACACCCTTACACCTTAGCCTACCCTGTAGTCTTTATTTGTAATTGGGAAATCATCATTTGCCTAAGTTCAAGGTTCGAGTGGAAAGGTTTGGAAATCACGCTTTCATCGACAACAATTATGAAGATCATTGAAGACCCCCCGGGTTCCCATTGTTCATCTCAAGTGGGGGGATGTTATGTTATTATGTTATGTTCAAAAAAAAAGTTGATTGATTTATGATATTGTAAAGTGCGATGTTATAAGCACTATATTATGAGCTTTATTGTTTAGTATCGAGGAGGCCACCTCGGTTACATTAAGATTGGAGTTGAGTTATACCAACTGAAGAAGAAAAGGTAGTGTGCCTATCATGACGTCCTCTAATGACACATCTACCTTGCATTTCATGATCCGGTCTCTAGACTTCTAAGCTTGAACTTTGGATGGACGGTAAGTGGTGATGACTTAGTTATAGATTTAGACTACCTGCTTGTTTTTCATTTTACACCAATTATATATCCCATGTCTTATCCTACCTTTTAGTCATGAAGCGTGTCTAGGTGATGCAGCGAGCAATCTTTGGTGTCTTGGCCATGGATTTGGTCATGTATCATTGATTTTGTCCACTTCGCCATGACATGTTAGTAATGACGAGTCACCCTTTAACCTTTGTCGTGTCTACCCATATTGCCTTCGAGAATTGTTTAGCCCTTAACTCTAGTGGTGGAGATTTGTGTAACCGCCAAGCTTATGATAGAATACATGCTATGACTGTGCGATTGAGTGATCACCCAGAAATTGACACTTAGAATAGTTGAGAGATTTGAGTGTTTGTTCCCCTTTCGTGAGGTGTTCGGCTTTGTTTTATTCTAGCATAAGGGATTTGTAAACTCATATTTTCCAGGTTTTGGGAGATATCTTTTCAGGAATCTATCTAATAAGGTCTACTTGAGGGCAAGTAGAGTTTAAGTGGGGGGATATTTGATAACATCAAATAGTCCTGAATATTAAGTGTCAATTTCCCCCGATAATACTCGTTATTTATATCATTTATATGGATTTACGCTTGTTTTCCATTGTTTACCACTTTCAGGTAAATTACGAGCATTGGAGCTAAACAGACGCGGAAATGGAAACATTACTGAAGATTTATCATAGTATGCTTATTTTGAAGAAGTTACGGCGTAACTCGTCTCTCACATTACGCCGTAACTATTGCGTGACCAGAAGTCCAACTTATCAAGAGGTTACGGCGTAACTCTTCCCAAAGGTTACGACGTAACTCCATTAGGTCAAAAGAGGTTCCACGCCGCTGATACTTACGCCGTAACTACTGCATCACTTACGACGTAACCGAGTTTATTGAAGACTACGGCGTAACCACTTATAAGGTTACGCCGTAACTAGCATATCAAGAGCATTTACGAAGAAATAGAAGGTTACGGAGTAACTCCTCTATTGGTTACGCCGTAACCCAGACCTGGCCTATAAATACCCCATGAATTCCAGCATTTCAAATAATCCCATTCCACACACAACACTCTGAGAACGTGGGAAAAAGCTCAAGGGCGGTCTAGGGAAGCATACGGAGCTGTTTCCAAGGGAGAAGTCACACCATTATGATAAGCTTTAGCGTTTATTATTTCTTTTACTTTCAATTCACGTATTTCGTACCTTTGAATATTGAATTGATTTGCATGATTAATATGAGCGGCTAAGCACCCTTTGGTGCTAGCCTAGTTATGATTCCTTAATTTGTTTTGTTTGCGTTTACCTTTACTTTCGTACAATTATTTCTAAGTGTATGCATGCATAGTTCTTGGTAGTCACCCTTGGTTCGGTAGTTTTGAATGGAGATAGAGGCCAATTGCCTAGGAGATATGACCAACTGACCCTAGGTGAGCGGATTGAGACGGGAAGGGTAAGATATGACCAACTGACGACCCTTTCTACTTGTGCGATTTGACCAACAGATCACCTATCGTTTAGATGAACTTAAGAATTGGGGGGTGTAGTGTCTAAATTCCTAACAGTCGGGCACTCACTATTTAGAATCTAGCATGTAGCGGTACTTAATGACTCGGTCTAGGGGACTAGGAACAATAGGTGTAATGCCCCGACCCGACAAGGGTAAAGGAATCACAAATAATGGTGTCATATCAAAGCAAACATAAATATCCAAAAGAAGTCTTAACATAAATGCGGAAAAATTCAAGTCAATATGACTTCAATACATAGGTCCCAATTAAATTAAACTCCAACAAAATATCTAAAATAATGAAGTCTTAAATGGCATCATAAGTTCAAACCAAAATCTCAGGTAAACCACTCGCACTCATCCCAAAGCAAAACCCACCCAAATGCTTAGATACCTGCCGCTGAAGAAAAGAAATGCGGCCGGGAGCTTCTCAAAAGCTCATGAACAGTATATAAAAGCAAAGCAAATACGAAACGATCTCGAATACAAAATATAGTGAATGAAAGATAGCAAAACCATAATCATTTTGAAAGTATAAATCAATTGGTCAATAAAGTTTATAGTTAACTACCACGAGCCCGTAAACAAATATCAGATCATAATTATATTCACATAAGGCAACATTTGTAGGGGAGACCTACCAGAGTTATGAAGGACTTGCATGCACGCAGCATCAATCATCAGATAACATATAACCCAGATAACAGATGATCTAGGATGCATCCATACCTACACATTTATTATTGGTCATATAACATAATTTGAGCTCATAACAGATAACAGATAGGACGCAGCAGAACATCACTCTATCGCCTCTAGAGTCATGTCGAGGTGCATCACCGACACTCCATATGGAACCCCATGACTAGCAAATATTTGGCTCGGGTGTCAAACTATCTTAGGTCAAATCAGAATGTCAAAACGGACACAGATCATACTTTATCATAAGGTTAATCATATTTTCAAAATCAGAGTTTTCATATCATATAGTTCAAAATCAGTGTTTATAATTCGTGAAATCGAGTTGATAAGCAACAGCTCAAACAAACAGAATGGGGTTCATAGCAAAGGCTTAGGAAACCTTAATATAAAAGCTAACGAAAGAAATCGTTATAAGGAACCTTTACTAAAAGGTTAGAATCATTCTTATTCCAAAAGCAAATGACCACAAAGCGTAAATAATGAAAAGCAAAGGATTACTCCTTCTTCACGATCCTATACACATTACGGTCGTACATGTTATTTATGATTCCATAATCGTCGAAATGATCTTTTAAATGTTTGGTGTTTATACTAATGTATTCAGTGATCTTAATATTTTAGAGAGATTTATGATTAAATGAGACTTAAGTGTTTTATAACCAATATTGTAGATTAAGTTTCATTATGTCATTTATTAAAGTTTAGGGTTAAAATGTGAAAATAGTTTATAAGTCATAACTCACACATGAAATAACGAATTAATATACCTAGCTTCAAACCTTAATCGACTCTCATTTATTTTCTAGGTTTTCATTCTTTAATATCATATTAATGCTAATTATTTTACATATTACGTCATTTAATGACTCATTACTCTTGTTTATTTACTCAATACATTCATGACTTAACCATACGTTACTTATACACATATTATACGTCAACTTTTATATCCATGCACGTTATGATTTCATGTGACTACACAAGTTACTTATCATCCGATCGCATTGACATCGACACACACATGCACTATATTCGAATAGACATGACCACATAATGCTTACACATCAACAAGTTCACTTGACTCACAACACACGCGCATGTATACGGTTCACAATCCACTTAGGTTCGGTTCACACATCACTTAGGTTCTAGGTTTTACATGATCTTTACTTATTAAACACACATTCAAAACCCTCACATGGTTCGGATTGTATGTAGGGTTCGGCCTCCATGTTTTACGCTAAAACCCATCTCTTCTACGTATCTTACTTATTCACGTTTGCATGTTTTACCTTGTCCGATTCATGATCTATATGTGGTTCGGTTATATATATAGCTTCGACATGCCTATGATCCGATTCACATAACACATTCAATACATGTTCTCAATTATTTATAAGGTCCGATTTGTTTACATGTGGTTCAATTTCTTTTATCTTGACATACTTAATAACCGGTTCAACCAATACGTATTACATAACATGCTCTTTAATATTTATAAGATTCAAGTCATTATGTTGTTTTTGTTTATCGCTTTGACCAAAAGAAAAAGAAACACAAGCTCGGCTAAACAAAACAAGATACGATATATATATATTAACGAAGGTATTAAAGGAAGATAGAACACGTTATACCTAGCTCGTTGAACAAAAACTCGACACCAAGGGTGTTAGGCTTCGGCCGAATGAAAAAGAAAAAGGAAGAGGCAAAACCAGGGTTTCCAAATTGTGTTAATGTGTTGTATTTATAGTTAGCATAAATTGGTTCTTAGGGCTTTGAGGTATGTGGGCTTCGGCTTAAGTCCAACCGAACAAACAAAACACACGGCCCAAGGTTCTTTGACTCTCGGCTAGCAAAGAAAAACGAGCCCAGCATGGTTCACCATTAAACAAAAACAAGGCCCAAACGAATGGCCCAACTATTTCGCGAGACGTTTAACTTTCGCGTGCATAAAAGTCGATCACGCATAATATTCGTTAAGTTTTAGTTATAGATAAGTTAGGTTTTAATTTCGTTAAATGAATATAAATATCTTTTACATATTTTATAAATTTCGATTCCAAGGGTATTTTAGTCTTTATTCATGTTTTAGATTTTCAGGTTTTACAATAGGACTTATGACGGTGCGCCTGATTTCTCCTGTGGTGGCATCTTTGCTGATAGGTTAGGGCGAATTGACCAAATGTTGTCCTCTCGAATTTGACCCCACCTGAAGTAATTGGAAGTAGGTAGACGTAGACATAACTAGCTAGGAGAATTACTAGGTTAGCACCACTATTCCTCTATTGATTTCCCTTTACCATTTATTTGCTTTTATTTGATATTCTGCATTAGTAGTTTAATTAATTAAATACCTATCAAAACCATTATAATTCTGTGACAATTAGACTTAGTAATAAAACCAACACACATAGCTCTTGGGACGACCTCAGCTTTACCGTTTACTGCACTACACACGACCGGGTACACTGCCCGTTAGTGCATTAGG
Source organism: Chrysanthemum makinoi (assembly GCA_910596185.1). Lineage (NCBI taxonomy): Eukaryota > Viridiplantae > Streptophyta > Magnoliopsida > Asterales > Asteraceae > Chrysanthemum > Chrysanthemum makinoi. The sequence goes on along the minus strand of OU343221.1, from coordinate 7,020,014 downwards.
GTAGACCATAGGTATAGCGAGACACTATAAATATTAAGACCTGGTCAGTAAAACCTGCATCAACCAGCAACCTCGTTCTTAACTTCCTTAGACTTGGGTGGTATTGTGACTGTGGTTGTGATTAAGGTAGCAGCAGTGATTTCATTTGTACTAGCAGGGGATTCAGCAACAATAGCAGTGGTTGTTGCCTGCCCTACTTCTTCCTCTTTGTCAACTACAACCTTCAAAGCTTCAAGCACGGCTTCTTTTCCTTCCCTGTCAGTAACCATATAGTCACCACCATGATCTCCACTATCCAAATCCAACTCAACATCCATGTTTACATCCTCACCTGAATCAATGCTCTTGCTCATCCCCTTTGAGGAGCTGGCCTTCTTAGTCATCTTCTTGACTCTATTAGATGTAGCAACCCTTGGACTTCTTAGTCTCTCCAACACAGACACCATGTGCTTCAACCTTCTTATTGTATTTTCCATTTTTTTACATTTAGCCTTTAATTCATTCACTACTTCTATAATATTCTGACCAGATGTGGTACCAGTGGGATCAGATATGGTGGCATTGGGTTGAGCATCAGTGGTAGCAGTGGGTTCAGCATCAGTGGTTTGGGTGTGTTAAGATTCAGGTAAAGGTAATGGTTTAGCAGTGGATTCAGTTGGGTTAGCAGTGTGTTCAGATTTGGTAGCAGTGGGTTGAGCATCAGTGCTTTGGGTGGGTTGGGATTCAGGTACCTCCTCATTATCAGGAATGTCTGGCAAGTTAAGCATATTAGGGAATAAAGGTGTAAGCTTTCCTGAGAACTTTTCATTCTTTTTCCTCAAGTGTGTAAATACCTTAGGTAACATATGATGTACCTTATACTCCCTTTTATGAGGAATGGGTTCCGTGATCTGTTTCTCCACTATTAATTGAACAAACCTAGGATATAAGTAGTATTTACCCTTTTCCTTAATGTTCTTCATAAAACCCTCAAAGATCATCCTAGACCAGTTAAAGACCCTCCCTTGTGATAAACATATGACAGCAGTTGCTATTTTTGATGGAAACTCATCAAAGCCAGTGGTCTTATTGCTTACACACATAAGCAAAGTATGTATCAAAAACTTCCACTGGGGTGAGAACATACCTTTATGATACTTAATTCTTTCTACATTTTTCTCATAACCTAATCTTTCCAACCCCTCAAAAATATCATCATCAGAAAAATTGACAACCCCATCAGCATCCTCCAGCTTCAAAACCTCCCTAATCACCTCCTCTTTGACTATAATCTCATTCTCATCAACAACACTCCTAATAACCTCTGCTCCATCTTGTTCTTGAATTTCTGCCTTCGACCAAAATTGATGAATGTAGGCTTTAAGAATGATAGTTTGTACAGTTAAATCATAGTGAATTGGAGTGTGTTTCATAAAATCAATCATCTCATGGAACCCTTCTGTATGATTGTTCTTGATTAGGTACGCAACGAGGTTGTGGGTGGTGGAATATTCTTTCGGCATTGTATGATTTGGATGTAAAAGACATGTGCTTTGTGTAATTATCAGTTTGGGAGTGGTTAGGGTTTGTGTATAGAGCGCCAATTTCAAGTGTTTAAAGATCAATTTTTTGATCACGCAGTGATTTGGGGATTATATACTCTATGACCAAGATGTTACATAACAGCCCCTTGAGTTTCCATTTTCATCAATACTGCACTAGCAGTGGTTAAAAAGATACTAGCCGTGGGTTGCCCACATACAGCGGTGGTTAGAAAGATACTAGCCGTGGGTTGCCCACATCTAGCGGTGGTTAAAAATATACTATAAGTGGGTTTCCCACAACCAGCAGTGCTTAGACAATGTGGTAAACCCCCAGTCAAATACTCAACTCCAAAGTCATTACCCATCAAAGACTAGGTTTACTCCACAACAACTCACACCTTATTCACATTTAAATACTTTATCACCATGATGTTACACAACAGCCCAATTGGGTTTCCATTTTCAAGAAAACTGCACTAGCAGTGGGTTGCCCACTTTCAGCGGTGTTTAGAAAGATACTAGCAATGGGTTGCCCACAACCAGCAGTGCATATACTAACTGTTAAACACCCAGTCAAATAGTCAATGACTTCATTTACTACACAACAACTCACACCTTCTACACATTTAACTCATTGATTTCTTTTTAACTCTATTTAATAACATATGACCCATAAACCACACATATCTCTCTTGTATTCCCAAAAATTCTTCTCTCTAAAAGTATTTCTTTCCTTAACTATTTCGAAAACATTTTAGGCAACATGAGTGGCTCACCAAAACATCCACTGGAAATCTCTTCAGATTCAAATTCTTCTAATAGTTCATCCTCAAACAATACTTGGGAGAACTATTTTCCTCCAAGAAAAACATCCCTCACCTTTATGAGGACAAACCCTGTTCCTGCTGGACCCTCTTCCATCCAACCAGAACCACTCACAGCTCCACCTCTTGAAGCACTTGCAGCTCCACCACAACCAGCTGGTCCATCCTCATCAGCACCCCCCAAAAGAGAGAGAGTGAGGGGACTTGCTTGCCCAAAAGTGTGGGCTGTTATTGGGGGACAAGGAGTTCAGCAGAAGATGCCAGCATGGGCCATAGCAAAGAGGCCATAGATGGTTTAGGTGGTTATGTTGATGTAGTAGTCTTTTGATAGTAGTCCTTAGTGGTTGACTGTTGATGTACTTATTAGATGGTTATATGAATGGGAAGCATCTAGCACTGCATCCTTTGATGTAGTTTTATTAATTAATGAATAATTTCCAAGTATATAAGCCTGGAAAGAAACATGTAAGTCTGGAGATCTGGAAAGTGAAATATATGAACTTTAAAGAAGTCAATTACATCTTTTTTGAAACTAAGATTAAGTTTAGGAAACAAACATACAAGTCTGCATGCTAATAATCTAAATTTAACTAAATTTGTCCTTCATTTTGACTGTTCAGCAGCGCATGCTAGTTGGCTTCCAAGGTGACCTTATTCTATCTTACAGAACAGTTCCTCGTGTTCCCGGTCTTGCCGCATTCTCTCTTCCATTTCTCTTTCAGCCCTATCTTGTTCGGCTAGTTGTTCCATTATTGCTTCATCTTCATGCTGCTTAGTAACCGACTTCTCACCATCCACATTTCCATTTATTAAGTTGTGCTCATCTTTATTCTTGTCACCTGTTTCCTTGACCGCCACCGCACATTTTTCAGCTACATCCTCCTTAGAGCCTTTGTTAAGTTGTTCCCTAAATAGTTCATTAAGCACGTCATCTCATGGTCTTTCGACTTCAAAAGACAAACGCTTACGCACAATCCCTGTTATATATGTAAAATAAATATATAAATTTTAAAAAAAATGAAGGATCATAAATATATTACTAAAACTATTTATAGTATACTAACATAAGTATACTAACAAAAGTAATGAGTTTTACCATTAGACATTACTACAAATATGAAATTGAGATTACTCAAACAATCTATATGTAGTTGGGATAAGTTATTAGTTTCATCCAGTGGGCAGTTGCCAAGCTTAGGCAACTTAATAAATTTTTCATATAACACAAATAAATGTGTATCTTAGTAAATCTTAGGCAGTTGGCACAAGTACAACATTAATAATAAACAATCACAAAGGGTGGTTCATACTTCATACACTCATTAAAGTGTATCTTTGATGATACACTAATTTCGGGCAACCTTAGAAAGTTGACATTGTTGGGTAACCTAAGTAAATGCACAAGTACAAAGGGCTGGTAATTTGCACTTGGTTTAGTTGTTAGAGGTTACTGTAAACTCCAAGAATTATTTCCACCTAAATTTGTTCAAAACACAACCATGGATTACGATGACAACTCTAAGTTTTAGGTTTATTTAATGCATCCATCATCGAAACATGCAGTTAAACTACCTAAAAATATCACTTTCAATAAACTAGTGGCATATGTGAAGAAAAAGGTTGACGGTGTCAAAGACACACAAAATGCTAAAGTGAGGTTATCTTACAAAGATGGTTCCATGGAATGGGACGTTGTTGATGATGATGATGTCCAATTCTTCATTCATGAAGTATGTTGTAAGAATGTGCAAACTCAGGCTCTGTTCATTTCAATAAAAGAACCACCACCTTCAGAGGTAAAATCATCCTCAGCTTCTAATCATTTATCATTAGATCTGAATATTCCGCTGCTTCACAAAGATGGTTATCATGACACCCCAAAGGTTGAAGAATACTCTTTTCACCAACCTGATCATTCACTTCCTCTGTCGCAAAGAAACTCATTTAAAAATATGCCCATGCCACCAACTGCACCACAACCAGAATTAAAAAACAGCGATTCCCAGAAAAACGATACCGTTTTTTTCAAACATAAAGAATTTTATAATAAAGCAGAATGCATGTTTGCTATTGGAAAGAAATCATTAGTTGAGCGTTTTGAATACAAAGTTATTAAATCTAAACCCACGAGGTACAGCGTGAAATGTATAAATGAAGGCTGCTCATGGAACATATACACCCGTAAAAAAAACTGGATAGCACATTCTTTGTATCTAGCATCAACGATGTCCACACATGTTCAAGAACTGAATTACATCCTAATCATCGTAATGCGACAATGAAATTGCTTAGTCAGTTGCTAATCGAAAAATTGAAAGATAATCGGAGGGTATATACTGAAAAGGACATACAAAGAGATATGAGTCTTGAATGGAAAGTAAACATTTCTTACAAACGAGCTTGGGGAGGTAGGAATTTGGCATTTGAGGTGTTGAACGGTAAACATGAAGAATCGTTTGAGCAGTTAGCTTTATATTGTCATAACCTAAAGCTAAAAAATGAGGGGACGGTTACACACATCGATACAGACGATGCTGGAAGATTTAAGATGGTTAATAGTAGCATTTGGTTTTGCGGTAAGTTTCGGGCACATTTATATTTATTGTTATTATTATTATTATTACTATTATTATTCTTATTAATATTATTATTATTATTATTATTATTATATTAAGCTTTAACGTATACTAACCACTAATATATACTTAACAATACTAGATTCGGAGTTTTATAGCCTTCATGCGGCCATTGATTATAATTGATGCTGCGCATCTGAAAGGGAAGTATCTTGGAACCAACATGCTTGCTGTTGGTATGGATGGAAACAATCAGATTATTCCAATCACTATCGGGGTCACACAGGGTGAGACCGCTGAATCCTGGACATTGTTTTTGAGGTGGTTGAAAGAATGCATTGGTGAAGTGCCTAATCTGGCGATTATTTCAGACATGCATCAATCAATAACAAAAGCTTGTGACACAGTTTTTCCAAATTGCTTTCATGGTTATTGTTGTCGTCACTTGATGATGAATTGCAATTTGACCCGGAAAAAGCATAAGGCTTTGTACTGGAAGGTGTGCAAAACCTATACAACTGAAGATTTTGATAAAGCAATTTCCGAGCTTCGTGCAAAAAAATCAGAAGCCGTCAAAAAACTTGAAGACGCCGGGTATGAAAAGTGGTCAAGGGCATATTGCACAGGAAAAAGATACAATTATTTGACGTCAAACAGTGCAGAATCAATAAATTCATTAACAAGGCACGTGAGAAAGGTACCAATAACTATGCTCTTGGAGTACTACAGAAGGCTTCTACAAGATTGGTATTTCGAACGTCAAGAAAAATACTACGGTATAACTATATATTCGCCGTCTATCATTTACTTGTTCGATAAATGTTACCTGATGTATGTTTATTTTGTAGATGCACATGAATTTGAACTTACACAATGGGCAGCTAGGAAGGTTGAGCAGAGAATGTTAAAGAGTGCTAATTGGGAAGTAAGAGGCATTGCCATGTGTGCTGTGTACCAAGTTCTAGACCATCGTCATAGTCATATTGTTGATTTCCTAAAAAATGAATGCACTTGCAGGTACCTGCAATAAACATGTTGTTTATTACGGTAAATGTTGTTTATTCGTGTATGGATTTTGAATACGAACAACGTGCAGGAAATGAAAACTTTCGGGACTACCATGTGGTCATGTGTGTGCCGTGTGTAGAGAAGAAAATTTGACTAACTGTAACAAATGGGCGGAAACATGGTTTACGAAAACTGCACTCAAAGGCACATATCATGAAATGGTGTATCCTTTGGAAATACAGTCAAGATGGCATGATCCAGGTAACTTGCAAAAGGTTAAACCGTCGTTGATGGACAAGAGGCAGGCAGGAAGACCCAAAAACAAAGATCGTATCCGATCAAAAAATGAGGAGCCAAAAGTTGTAAAATGTGGAAGGTGTGGTACCGTAGGGCATACCCGTGCAGCATGTATGGAACCATTGCCCAGAAAATAGGTAACCTACCTTGTTCATTCAAATGTATAACTAATCTTGTTTTTTAGTATTCTGACAAGATAGGTTAAATATGTTGTCAGAAAAAAACGAATAGCAGGTCAGACAAGGGTAAAGAAGTTATGCAAGAGATGGCATATGATCAGGGAAGTCGTAAACGTAAGTCAAGTACAAAATTTCAAGTGAAAGAGGAACCAAAAACGCAAGTGGACGACGAGTATTTTCAAAATGGGAGAATTTACCAGGATTGGGATGCCGTACGTTGGGATGGTGAACCAAGTAACAGCGTTTGGGACTATATTGCTGTGGTGATTGGTGCTAGTAACTATATTGCTAGCAATGTTGCATCAATTTTAAGTTTCTTGCATTTTAATGTATTTTCTTCAACCAAGTATTTGAATGTTGTTATGAATAAAACGTTGTCTTTGTGTATGAATATTTCTTTATGTTTTATGTGAAAGGGCTTGTTCAATAATTGTGAAAGGTTAATCAATGCAAAGGATTGTGAAGTGTGAAAGGGCATAGTCAATAATTTTGGTTTCTACTGTTTTTAGTGTGTCATTGGTTGAAGTTAAATAGCACTGCCTATGCCTATGTCATTGGTTCAAGTAAGTGTATAAATAATTGGTGTGCTAGCCTTTGATAGGTGTGCACGGTGTGAGAAGAGAAAAGTCGTATGCAAAACCAGCAAGCATTTGTCCTCTTTTGGATGTGTGTTCAGAAATAGTAAATCTTGTGAGCATGTGTAAGTGAAAAAAACAAAATTAGTGTCAATATGTGGCTGGGCTTTAAAGCAGTTGAAAGGCTGTAGTTTTTTTTTTTGGTCTTATTCAATAATATGGGAGCAGCTATGCATCATGTGAGGGACTGAATTATGAGGACAGGGATTGGATATGTGGAATAGGCATGTGAAAAAGGAGCCTATGCTTACAGGGATTTTTTTTTTGGTGTTATTCAATAAAAACTTTATTATGTGTTTAAGAAAGTTTGTGTTTATGTTTGAGAAACATGCATGTGCAATGAATAGAAATAATAATAAAAGTTGTAATTTTAGCATGGATAAATTAAATCAAAAAACAAATCCAATAAACAGTAATGTATGTATATGCCTTTTGTTTTTATTTGCTGGTTGCCTATTTAAGACAGCTAACCCACCTTGTTAGTGAACCACTTTATTTTTTTATTTGTGATAAAGAAGTGAGATAAGGAAATGTCTAGATATCCTAGGTGTGATAAGCTTAGAGCCGATGCAAATTCTAACAACTGGCCTGATATGTTAGTGTTCTATTGCTACCAAGCATCTGGCGAAGATATTGGTATGGCACAACAAATGAATGCGTTTGCGGGAAGATTGCTTCAAATCACTGAAGAAAGGCTTAGCTTCATTCAAGAATTGGAGAGTGTTGGAAACACGCATGCTCAAAAAACATCAGAATATTTGAGGGGGGGTTCAAGGTAAAGATGATCAAAAGATCATGCAGATGCAAATCCTTGCACGGGAACTGGAGCTGAATGCTCGGAACCATGACATCTTTATCCAGAAACTCAGGGGATTGATGGATCTCTAAGTGTGTGTCTGCTAAGTGTGTTCTCTGTTGTTGGTTGTTTTTTCAGTTGTGTGTGTCAATGATCTTATTATAAGTGTTGTTGTAGTGCTTGTGTGTGACCCATGAAAATCGATTGTAAGATATTGCATTGAATAAAATGGGTTGTTAAATTTGTAGGCCTAACCTTTTTGTTTGTTCGCATCTTCATTCTCATATTTAAATAATTCTCTTCTCACACTCTTTGAGTTGTTTAGTTTTCGTTTTTGGTCTTCGCATCTGCATTCTCATCTTGAACTAGTTGCAGCAGTGGTTTGTTCTCAACTAGCAGTGATTTCTTCTGAACTAGCAGTGGATATGGAACCACTGCTAGAGAAAAACAAACCACGTCTAGAAGGATGAAACCACGACTAGAAACATTCTTGAAACCACTGCTAGTTCAGAAGGATGAAACCACGGCTATAAGGATGAAACCACGGTTAGAATGATGAAACCACGGCTAGAAGGATGAAACCACTGATGAATGCCATTTAAAAATAAGTTAACAAGAAAATTAATAAGTCATAATAAATAGGCTACCATGAAAAGGGGACTTCTCTTGCAAAATGAGAATCATTCATGCGACTAAATTCTTTAACTTTGCAGCAGTGGTTTCTTCTGAAATATGTCATTATTTAAAGATAAGTTAACAAGAACATTAATAAGTCGTAATTAAAGGCCACGACGAAAAAGGGCACTTATCTGGCAAAATGAGAAGCATTCCTTCTACTAAATTCTTTATATACGTACGGTACAAACAAAGCGCAACCATGCGAAGACTTTTAATGACAATGATATTTACAAAATACATACATCCCATATAAGGGATCACATTTAATTAAGTAGTTGATACATTAGTTTATCTACTTGTCTAATACAAACTTCATACCGTAATACAAACTTGCTCCCTTGATAAAAAATGTTAGAATTACAACCAAATATGACTACAACATGACTACCAAATACATACTCTGTGTTTGAAAAAAAAATTAGCCATATGCTCACGATATGCAAGGGCAGCCTGTACAGGATTATCGACGACCAATGCCTTCCCATGTGTCAATCGGTATAAGAATATGCATACCCAGATATCACAATCACCAAACAGCCCCCTGATCTGGAACGTTGTGCGCATTCTTGAAGGTAATTGCATATGTTGTCAGATTTATACCTTTCTACTTGAAGACACTGGCTTCCTCTAGAACGATTGGTAGTCCAGCCTGTATATACATCGAAACATGTTTGGTTATTTTACATACCAACTTAACTGATCACATACCAACTTAACTGTTTACATATGACACACTGAAAACCTAAACTACATAAAACACTGTTAACATAAACTACACCACACTCCAATGAAACCAGACATCCTAATAAGCCATTGTATCTGGATGAGTCTGCAAAATAAGTAATTCATAGAACGGGTTGAACATAAAGGAGCCACCATCTCCCTTGATACCTAGGTTCTGGAAGTTCCTAGTAGCAAGATTGTAGACTACAATGGTTGCATCAAGTCCGTCATGGTTTTCAAGTTCAAGGATAGGGTCATTGTTAACATCAAAACCAATTAATTTGAGTGCTATTGGAGTGGTCATGCTAAGTAGCTGTGTAGAAGATGCTATCGTTCTACCAACAACAGTTAAAACCCAGATACAGAAAACAGAACTGACATCCCCATGAATGTTTCCAGAAACCACCAGTTTGTCTCTTAGGTTAGACACATAGAACGGTAAAGGAAGTTTTCCTATTAACCGGTCATGAATGTCTAGGACATGGAAACGGTGGGTGAGCAAGTCAAAAGAAACAATCATGTAGCTCTTGAAGGTGCTACCATCATTAGCATAGAACCGTTCATACCCACACCAATAGATATGACCCCCAACATTTGCTTGACTTGCTTTTTTGATTCTGATTATGTTAGGAAACAAGCATTGATGATCTAACACCCTCCATTGTTTTGAAGATAAGGTGAAAATTAAGACAGTGCATGGCTGTTGAGGATTGAAGGGGTATGAAATTTTAAGGAATGTCGGATCAAAGTTCTCGGGACGAATCCCAAAAGCCAAAAAACGTTTTTCATACTCCTGTGATGTGTTCACATACGGGACAAATGTGCCGACTGATCGTTTGATGGATGGGTTCCAAACAAACGCCATGGTATGTTTCAAAATTGGTCCATATGTAAAACCCCATACTCCATGGGACCAACCAAGGGGGTTGAGGTCAGAAAAACTTATGTTTGAGGAAAGAGGGTTCAAGTTAAAATTTTGATCAACCAAACCCACGTAACCTTTAAACCTCTGCGTGTACAGCAAAAGGTAGGAAACTGGTGGAGTAATCCGAACACCACAACGAACACTGAAATGCATGTTGTCTATGCAAGACTTCTGTTGGATCGATGTACTCTAACCAAACTAACTTAAATAGCTTGTTAAGGTTTAATAACCTCGGATAAATCCTAAGTTATTAACAATGAAACACTGAGCAATCTTTGTAAAGTATGCGGAATTTACTTAACAAAGCTAAGAAGAATATAACTTTAACTTTGAACGATTTTATTAATAACTTTAACTCTGCTTATTATGCAGATCTTTTAACAACTCTAATAATATCGAACTTCTCTAAAACTCTAATAATGTCGCGTATTTCTAATGCCAATCTAGGGGTCCTTTTATAGGCTTAAGGATAACCCTAGTCGGTTTACAATTTGTATCCTTGTACGACAAGTAATCTAATAAAGAATATTCTAGAATTACAAGACTTTCCATAAACGAATATAACAGTTCTTTTAGCCTTGCAGTACTTTGACTTCGACAGCAGTACTTTGACTTTCTCTTTAGCAGTACTTTGACTTTTCCAGTACTTTGTCAATCTTCAGCACTTTCATATCCCAACAATCCTCCCCTAACTTGAATTCTACTTGCTTGACTTCAAGGTCCTTTGTGAATTTATCTTTAGCTTCTCCATCTTCAAGGAAAGATTGTGTCTTTGTCTTTAGATTATATCTTTGTAGTCTCTGTGCTTATATCAATATTATCAAATTTTCTTTAGAATTTATTCTTTTCAGCATCATTCAGCAAACTCCATCTTTTCAGCAACACAGCAACATATGACAGTTTGTACATCAATTCAGTTTAAGTTGCAATCTATTCTCATCACTTCCAGATGTGTAAACTTCTATGAGAGGTGAATCATTGAAAATTTTAATGGATTTTGTTCTCTTTACCAAAGCCATTAACTCTGGAGTAGCCAAATATTTTGGTGTTTAAGACCATGGTACATTGATAACCATATGATTTTTAGCAAATCATCAGCTATCAACAGATTTGATTTGTCTTTACCAAAAGTTGTACCCTTTTGGACTAGTTAGTTCTTCTATATATGGTGAACTAATTACCAAATAATGGTTTTTCCACAGCCTTTACCACAAGCCATTTTCTTGTGGGCTAGCCAACTCTTCACATTAACTGATATGGTGAGTTGATTACCATACAACTTATTAGCAAGTTGTCAACTAAAAACGGATTTGAGATATCTTTACCAGAGCCGTTTGCTCATGGATTAACCAATCCTTTTGTAACCATGGTGGATTGATAACCTATTGGTGTTACCATCTCAAAAACCATTTATCTCTTTTAACCTTTCTTTCAAAATATTTGTCACTTAACAAAAGTTTTCTTTCAAAAATCATTAACTGGTTTAAAGCTACAAGCAGTACTTTGATGAAAGTACTGTTTGATCAGCAGTACTTTGAATAAAGTACTGATTTTTCAAAAATAATTTATTCAATTAAGATTCATACCAGTTATTCATCATCATCAGCAATAGTAGTCCATCTGATAAACAATTTGATGACCAAAAGAGCAGTTTCATTGTCTTCTTCAACTTCCATTCCATGCTCTAGCATTCTCCTCATAAGATCAGCTGTAAGTGGATATCTTTTGTCTGCTAACATATGAATCATAGTTCCATCTTCTAGCTCTAAAACATGTACTCCAGATTCTTCAAAGAATCTCCAGCTGACAATCTCCCAATCTTCTTGGTTCTTCCAAATCTCAGCAGTGCTTTGTTCTTCAGTTTCCCAAATAGTTGTGAGATCTCCAAGCAAGATTAAACCAACTCCTTCTGATGGATTATGTTCAAAATAATCTCGCACCAAATGATATAGATGAAATAAATCCACTCTATCTATTATGTGCAATAAATCCCATAGCATACTGAACACTCTGAAACTTTCATCCTCTCTACGAAACATCAGATAATTTCCACCCTTAGAATATACAACTTCAAAAATAGTTATTGGAGATTTGTTCATCTTCATGTCAGCATCATCTTTAGAATAATCAAATTCTACTACTCTTAAGTAATTCCTTAGCTCATCATCTGTCTCAGATCTTAACTCAATCTTCTTTGATGACTGTGAATCTTCAACTTCAGTTTTCTTTTTCTTTTTAAGTTTCCTTTCTTAACATCTTCTTTCTGAGCATCATCATCTTTAAAATCTTTGATACTCTCAACATTTTTCTTATAAGCCTCTCTAACAGCTTCATATAACTGTTTCATATTAACATAATTCAACTTCTGCAATCCAGTATATCCTTGAACTTTCAAATAGGCCATCATTGCATTCCTTTGTTTAGCAAGATTTGGTCTTCTTGGTAGAGAAGAAATAGGAATAGGAGATGGTATAGCAGCTTCAGCATTCAATTCTTCTTGTAATTTCCTAGCTGCTTCTTCATTCATAGATTCTTCATTAGCAACTTCAGCATTCAACTCAGCTTGCACCTTTCTAGCTGCTTCCTCAGTCCTAGCAACTTCAATTGCTCTAATATCTGCCAATGTAAGCTTCTTTTTCTTTGTTTCAATCATCTTTCCCTTTCCTTTATCTTTTGGATCAATAGCAGGTTGAGAAGCTCTTGGTTGTTCATCTGTAACTCCTGGAATACTAACACCCCTTGGCTTTGATAACTCATGCAAGATCTCAGCAATGGTTTCATCATCACTTGCAGTATGTATAGGTTTAGGTGTATCAGCTTCCTTTTCTGGTATAACTGTTGAAGGACCAGCTTCCTCATCAAAATATACCAACCTTGGACTAATCAATTCTTGCCTGTATGTTCCTTGAAGAGCAGTACTTGGATTAACAGTACCTTGATCATCATTACTTTGAACTCTAGTGCTTTCTTCCTCAGTACTTTCAATATTGTTTTGTTCTCAGTACCTTGAGGTTGAACATCAGTATCTTGAACATCAGCTTGCTTAATTTGCTCAACTTCTTTATTCAGATCTTCATAAGTGACAGCATCTGGTTCTTCATTCAAATTCTCTTGAGATTCATCATCTTCATTCAAATTCTCTTCTTCCAAATTCCTCCCCAATTGGAATGAAGATTGTTTCTGAACCTTCTTGCCTTTGGTTTTCTTCTTAAATTCCCTAAATGGCCTTCCTTGTTGTCTTTGAGACTTGACCCATAAACGATGATGTTGAACCAATGGCCAGACAAAATTCTTGAGTCTTCTAAACTTAAGCTTCAACTTCTTAATCTGTGTAGCCTGATCTTCAAAAGATTTCTTCAGTCTTGTCAATTCCCTTGATAAAGCATAGTTGTTAAGAGGTGTTCCCTCAGGCGCCATAGCTTCTTCATCTCCTTTAGATGGTGAGTGTTCTTCTGGTTGAGAATCATGAACAGATACTTGTGGAGATGGTGGAGGTGAAACTGCAACATCATCTTGAACTTCAGTACTTTGCGAAGCAGTACTTTGTGATGAGGTACCTTGAGAAGCAGTACCCTGTGTTGAAGCAGTACCTTCTCTGTCAGCACTCTCTGCAGCTTCATCCCTTATTGCTTGAACAATCTCCATCATTGAAGTGGTTAATGGAGTGTGTCTGCCAGTGAATAGATCACTTTTCCTTGCCATAAAAGTGAAAATCTTGGCTTGTTGCACCACAACAGGTAGAAGACTTGTAGGCTTTGGTACATCAGCAAGTTGTTTGTTTAGGAACACTTGAATAAACCTTGGATACATCAACCATCTTGATCCATTTGAAATATGAGATAACATCCCATCAAGAATTAGCCTTGAAAAATTGAAAGCACGATTTGTAGCTAATCCCACTATAGCATATGCTATGTTAGAACCAAATTGCTCCCATGATGTACTTTTAGCACTAATACAATGAAGCAATACATGAACTAAAAACTTCCAGTGTGGGATAAATAAGGGTTTCTTGAATGTTTGTTCAGTTAAGGACCCTTCATACCGAATGTCTCTGAATGTATCCCAAATCAGTTGCTTATCAAAACGAACAGCCCCTCCTTCATCACCAAACAATAAATCTTCATGAATTTAGGCTTCAGTAATCTTCACAGTTCTCCCAGCAACTTTAGCTTGAATATATGAATCATCATTCTCCATGTGAACCCTAGCAGTTGCCCAAAATTGTTGAATCCATGGCTCAATTATATCTGGTTCCACTAAAAGCGCATAACTAATCGACGACCCAGTGAGAAAATCAATGATATCATAAAAGATCACATTAGCTTCAGTCTTTTCTAAATTCGCCACCATGTTGTGTTTTGAAACTGTATTACGATTCGCCATTGATGATTATGTGTACAGAGAAAGTGATATGATGAATAATATGAGAGAAATATGGAAAAGATTATAAGGTATCAATATGAGAGGGAAATTCGGAGAGTAGTTATTTATAAGTGAGATTTTAAAAAATCACAGCCCTTAATAACGAAGTTACCGTTAGTTGTAGTTACCCCTCAATATTACCGTTGGAACAGTACTTTGATAAGACAAACAGTTCTTTCCACGTGTGCAGTACTTTCCAAAGCAGTACTTTCCAAGCAGTACTTTCATAAAACCAAAAAGCAGTACTTTCCCAATTTCCTCTTTACAATAGCAAACACGTCTAATAAACATGAATTGCCTCCCCTTAAGCAATGCATAGGACTATAATTCCACTAAATAGTCCTCCCCTCAAATTTAGCTCACTAACTAATATGCCTTCAAATCTGACAGAATCTCCCTGTCTCCTGTCATGCTAACAGAACAACCACTAGTAACAATAAAATGATCTTTAAGCTCCTCTTCTGGGTTGTCATGTCGAATAAGATGGAAAAGTTAGTTGCTTTGAGGAACCCAAGCCATTACTGACTTGTGTTCCCCTTGTGGAGTAACATACTCACATTTTTTGAGTATATAATCTCCACTGTTTTCTAAAGCATGATCCAGTATTATATTGTTATTCAAAACATGTGGATTTTCAACAAAACTCTCTTTTTCAACAAAAATATCCTTTTTATTATTTTCAAGCAAAACCTCTGATTCACTTTCAGTTGCTGAAAGTACTGTTTGGTCCCCATTAGTACTTTCCTTCTTAACCCATTTGGTTTTGACTTCTGGTGAAGAGTCCCTTGATCTAGCTACTCTGCTGGAATTGTAACGCCTTCTAGATTGATAATAATTTGATCTCCTAGGCTTTCCATTCCAAAAAGTGTTTTCAGTACCTTGATTGTTTGAAAATCTAGCAGTACTTTGAGAAGGTACTGCTTGAGTTCTTTGAAAATTATTTGAAGGTACTGATGGTTTGGAAAAAGATCTTCTCTGGTGAGGGTACCTATGGTCTGGTGAGAAATTGCTGTGATTGACCCTATTTGTATTATTCCAGACTGGTTTGTTCTCTCTAGGTTTCTGGTTGGCAGTCCTGTTCTTTGGAAATTTTCTAAGGTACTCTGAGTGAAAGTCACAGTGCTTGATCAGATGATCAGGACTGTAACAAACAAAACACAATTTTTGACCCATACTTCCAAACTTTCTTCCTTTATGTCTATGACCATAGCTATTCTGTCTCCTAGGTGAATGATTAAAACTGTTTTGACCAAAGTTATCCCAAAAAGGTTTAGCAGTATTATTTTGAAAAGATTTTCCTAAAGGTACTGCTGTAGCAGTACTTTGAGTAGAAGGTACTGCTTGACTTTTAACATCATTATTCTTAGGGTTTTCAACAGTTTCTTTTGGGTTTTCAGACCTAGATTGACCAATTAGCTTTTTCCTAAACTCTAGACTGTCTACACCAAAACGAGAAACATCAGGCCTAGGGGGTTGATGACTTCCAGTAGGATGGGGGACTGCATGATAACCATTGTCTTTCTTAAACTCAGGAGGTGTTTCACTAACTGATTCCTCATTACTAGATGTGTCTACATAATTAATGAGTTCATCATCACTAGTGGTTATATCCTCAAAATCAAGGTTATCCTGATTACTAGGTAGGTTTTCATCTGTGCTGCTAAAGTCCATGCCAAAACCTAGTCCAGTTCTAATGTAAGCTCTCCTCTGTTTTTCAACATAAGTAACATGAGAAAGACCAGATTCTTTCCAGGCATCAAACTTTGCTAACAAATCATCTCTTTCCTTAGTCAGTTTCTCAATTTCAGCTATCTTACAATTTAACTTCCATTCACTTAGTTTTAACTGATAATCCTGTTGTTCATACTTTTCTGCCCAAGCCATTTCATTATTTTCATGTGTTAAGATTTTGGCTTCCACTGACTCTAAGGTTATTTGATAACCAGCTACCTCAAACCTAGCCTTTATACAGTTATCTCTTTCAATCACATAAGCATTAAGTCATGACAATTAGAACATACCTTAGAGATAGGGGTTGATGCAGCTTCAGTCGACATCTTCAGAATTTGTTGTGAAATCGGTTTTCTTCTTAGTCAGAGTTTCCACACAAGCTCTGATACCACTTGTTGGATCGATGTACTCTAACCAAACTAACTTAAATAGCTTGTTAAGGTTTAATAACCTCAGATAAATCCTAAGTTATTAACAATGAAACACTGAGCAATCTTTGTAAAGTATGCGGAATTTTCTTAACAAAGCTAAGAAGAATATAACTTTAACTTTGAACGATTTTATTAATAACTCTAACTCTTCTTATTATGCAGATCTTTTTACAGCTCTAATAATATCGAACTTCTCTAAAACTCTAATAATGTCGCGTATTTCTAATGCCAATCTAGGGGTCCTTTTATAGGCTTAAGGATAACCCTAGTCGGTTTACAATTTGTATCCTTGTACGACAAGTAATCTAATAAATAATATTCTAGAATTACAAGACTTTCCATAAACGAATATAACAGTTCTTTTAGCCTTGCAGTACTTTGACTTCGACAGCAGTACTTTGACTTTCTCTTTAGCAGTACTTTGACTTTTCCAGTACTTTGTCAATCTTCAGCACTTTCATATCCCAACAACTTCCAAGCCTTGCACACACTTCGGCATTGAGCTACCTCCTTCACTGAAGGCCTATTAACTATATCCATTTGAACTTCGATTGGAATGTTGGCAGACATTTTGAAATTTTTAAGGGTAACTTTGATGTTTATTGGGCAACTTGGCAATTTTGTTGGGCAACTTTGAAGTTTTTTTTGGCAACTTAGAAACTGTAAGTGTGTGTTTAGAGTAGTATGGACAGGAAGAGTATAAATAATTAGAGCATTGATAGCTAGAAACTAACCCATAAGATATGAAGTTAAGACAACTTGTACTTGTATTAAATGCTCTAATACTTAACTTGGAGCTTAAAGAGTTGACTTGTGCTTAAAATGACCAAAAAATTAATGAACAAGTACAAGGGCAGGTTCATATACACTTGTAATTGTATGTTTCAGAATTTATTTTATTTGGGCAACTATGACACTGATGGGCAACTTAGGCAATAACTAGTTTGTTTCTAACTACTAGTTATAAAAATGTTGTTCTATTAACTAGTTTGTTAATTTTGTTCTATTGCCAAACATTTATCAATTAAGAACTTAAAGCAATGGTACCTGTAAACATGCCCGCATCTCCAAATACCAAGGACGTCACTCAGGATCATGCTTATCGCCACTGTCATAAAATGTTACAACCCCTGTCCTGATATGAAATCGAGCCAGAAACCAATGTTTTTCCTTTTCATTGATAGGCATATAAACCTGCAGTATATGTATAAAGGTCGGGTAAACAAAACACATATCAATATATGTGTAAAGGAATGAACACAAGTATTACCTGTTCAACATCAGCCCATGGGATTTTAAACTTTTCCCCGTTAACATACCAAATGGGTATGGAGTCTTGTAAGAGTAGCTGAACAAAGTATGCAGTAACCATAGCCCAATCAGCGTCATTGGGTCTGAAATGCAACATGTATTCCACCCACAACTCTATGTGCTGTAAATACCAAACCAAAACAAATTTCATTCGGGTATTAAAGCCACAATAAAAAATGCAAAACAAGCTAGGTGAAATATATGCATCACTGTTACCTCGTCCATAAGCCAACCTTTCTTAGGAGGGTCTAAACACACTAAGGATTCCCAAAACCTCCGATCAACACGAACTTCTTTGGACCACGGAAACATACATCGAAGGGGCCCCTGCTTTCCAAGAAATTTGTCGTACTCATCAGTAACAACTACTGTGTGGATAGACTTGTTCCTTCGATAAAGAACCTACAGACACAGTGTTGCTATCTTAGCAATTAATTTTCTAACACGTACATTCAAAACAATTAAAATAAAGAATGTAAAAGTTGTTTTTCATACCTCAACCCAAGGTTTAACATTTTTTAACTCTGCGGTCATATCTGGATCCCGACATCCATAGGGAGGTGTTCGATTTTTTTGAGATGCCACAAATCTTTTTGACCAGTAATACGACGACTCCGCACCATCTTTTTTACTCCTCTTGTCAGGTGTTATGTCTGCCTTGGCTCTTTTCCAGTGATCTGAATTATAGAAAGCTAAAGACCTTTTTTTCTTATCCTTCTCAATCTTCAAAAACTTTGCCTTTTTCAACCTGCGATTCTTCTCATCTATCAACGCCTTTAGAAATTCCTTTTCCTTCATCTTTTGTTCTTCCATCCTCCACCTTTCTTCCACTTCTTTCCTCAACCTTAATTCCTCTTCCAAAAGATACTCCTGAGTAAGAGGTGATGTTTTTAAATACATTGTATACTATATTATGGCATAAGTGTAGTTTGGAAAGCACATTACCATAACAACATCATCCTCATCATTGACATCTACCGGGTCTCAACGACTGCTGGAAATAAGAGAGTCAACCAATTCGTAGAATTCACGATTTAGTTGGTCTCGAAATTCATAGCTCATATGGGAAAAGGATGCAGCAAAGTCCAACTTTTCCTGTGAACGAAATAAAGTTCATTGTAAAACCAACTATTTGTTTAACAGATAAAGGTACTATGCGGATGAATGTATTACCCGAAATCCGCAAGTTCTTTCACATGCAAGGACCTACGAAGTAATAAAAGATATTATCCTAAACAATAATTTGAATATAAATAAACTTATAGTTATTATTTTACTTTGACTCGTAAATAACCTGAATAATTGCCTCGAGTTTGAAAACCCGAGAATTCAACTCTTGAATGACACAATCCTTGAGGCTGATTTCTGTTAGAAGACTACTAGTCTGAACCCTATGCACAATCGGTAAATACTTTTTTTCTGTCCTACCCGTTTTTAGATGCAGCACCAACTTCTGTAGATACACATCATAATCATGCAGTAATTTTGTTAGAAGAGACCTTGGTATGTAGTGCATGTAAAATTCCCTAAACTGCATATACCAGTCCGACTGATTCTCGTCTAATGTTGGTTTCAGATCATAAATTATCTTTGAGTTCTAAATGACATCATCAACGGCAAGGAAATCAAAAAAGAACATTAATACAGTATCAAATTAAATAATTAATAAGCATGCATTGTAACTTTTGAATACGTTTTACCTTGCCAAATAGCATTCCATAATCCGATCTTGTAAACATTACTTTCCTTGACCACGCTACTGCCCTTGGTATGACATCTGGGACATTATTCCACCAATGACTGCTTCTTTCAAACGACTCAAGAATCCATATCTATAATAATAAAGATGCGTTAATCTCATACCAAAGCTTCAATAATAAAAACTTAGGAAAATATAATATAACAAGGAATAACCTTGAAAGGCCAAACAAATCCAGCAATTGTGTATGTTGGAACATACTTCCGATCTCTTTCCAGACCTTTTAGGTGTTCCCACTTGTGGTTTGATACAACATCGAGTATCTGGTCGTACAATTGCCTCCAAATGTGCTCCCCCATGGAAAGGAGTTCCATGCGTCAAGGTCATCAACCAAACGCATAAGTGTATCATCCACCTCTTCAACCAATAATCGACCCATAAAAATGACCTCTAACGCTAACACTAGACACACACGGACTGCGTCTTCATCAGTTAATTTCCCGAAAAACTCTTCATCTTCAATAACACCAATAAGATCTAAGTTGGAAAGGTTTACCCAAAACTTTTTTGGAAATACCCTCGACTTAAATGTTAAATCCCCTGAACTATATAAATCAAAACTAACTTTCCCAAAATGAAAGCCTGTTATAAGAGAAAACTGGGGTCGACCAAAATGTAGACTACGACCATCGAGGTTATATATAAGGGGCATGTCATAGTGACGATTATCCACAAAACCCTATTTTTGTAATACATAATCTAACATATGTGCTTCATGGTCAAAAAATAACATATCCAGCCATCCTCCAAAACATGTAGTCTTAAACAATTTCCTTCGATTATGATTCAGCTTTTCTTTAATTAATGAAAAGTAGTTCAATTTGCTCCTAACGATGACATTGGCTTCGTATTCCTCAGAAGAAAAAAAATCAAATTAATAACAATTAATTAGTTTCTTACCACAACTACAATCAATAAAACATACATAGTGTGAGTAACTCTATGTTAGAAGAGATACAAAACCTTTCAAAACATATCACTGATTACCTAGTACGCCAATCATATTTATCAAAATGAAGCATTTTATCATACTTACAACAAATAAACAATTACATAATTTTAGAAAACTTTATAAACATAAAAATGAGGCTCAAATCTGTATAAATCAATAGTTTACAAAACATCAGGATATAACCGCCATGGCTGCAATAGTATAAACTATAGAATTGCCACGCCAAGACACGGAGTATCGCATCATTTGCATGATTCAATAAGATACTTGTCATCACAGCCTCATACACACTGACACCTCAAAAAGGAAACATAGTTAACGCTTCTGAGGTCCCACTACAGTTCCTTTTATCGTTTCAACTCCCTTTGAGCAAAGGCCTGCACCAAGCGATTTGCTAGATTGTTGAAAAAACAAAAGGAACTGTATGGGATCTCAGAAGGGTTAATTAAGTTTTTTAACATCATAATTATAGTTTTGCTAGATTGTTAAAAAAAGTTAAGGAACAATATGATATAGTTGCGGATTCAAACGGAAGTTGAACATACCAAATTTGGCCGCGTTACTTTGTAGATGTGTATGGAATTTCAACTTAGGGAACCCTTCTGAATCCCCCTATAGTACCTTTTGTCGTTTCAACTCCCTTTGAGCAAAGTCCTGCACCAGGCGAATTGCTAGATTATTGAAAAAACAAAAGGCACTGTTTGGGAATTCAGAATGGTAACTATGCTTTGAAATTCCCTACTCATCTACAAAGTAATGTGGCCACCTAGATACGTTCAACTTCCCTTTGAATCCGCAAGTATATCATATTGATCCTTAACTTTTTTTAACAATCTAGCAAAAGTCTATAACAAGTATATCAGACTCATATAAACTTCCAAACTGAGTGTGTAGTGTGATATGCATTAGCAACGCTAAGATCTGTGACAAAGTTGGATAAACACAGCCATGGCTGCAAAATAATGTAATAAAATTGCCATGCCAAGATACGGTAAATCACATCATTTGCATTTCAAATAAGATAATCGTCATCACAGCCTCTTGCATATCACAAATACACACATGTGGCCCAAAACAAACCAACTCCCTTTGAGCAAAGGCCTGCACCAGGCGATTTGGTAGATTGTTGAATAAACAAAACGAACTGTATGGGACCTCAAAAAAAAAGGAAACATAGTTAGTTATGTTTTTTAAGATCATTAAAACAGTTTTTTCCGACAAAAAGGAAACATAGTTAACACTTCTGAGTCCCCCTACAGTGCCTTTTGTCGTTTCAACTCCCTTTGAGCAAAGGCCTGCACCAGGCGATTTGCTAGATTGTTGAAAAAACAAAAGACACTGCATGGGGACTCAAAAGGGTTAATTATGTTTTTTTAAGATCATAAAAAAAAGAATTTTCCTTAAAAAAGGAAACATAGTTAACGCTTCTGAGGTCCCACTACAGTTCCTTTTCTCGTTTCAACTCCCTTTGATCAAAGGCCTGCACCAGGCGATTTGCTAGATTGTTGAAAAAATTAAAGGAACTGTATGGGACCTCAGAAGGGTTAATTATGTTTTTTAAAATCATAATTATAGTGTGACGTGTCATGAACAATACACACTATATCATTATCACAATCAACACGCAATGATCAAGGCACATCTATCGTGATCATTGAGATATTCAAAGACAATTTGAATGTAGGAAGTTGTGTATGGCCACATTGCTACTTTCAACTTGACTTTGAATCCAAAACTATAACAATTATATCACACTAATATAAAGTAACAAACAATCAAAATATGATAAATACAAATAGCACTTCCCTAAATGCCCCATGGGCAACAGTCGCCTTTGAAGATGGTCTAAAACTCCTCCATATACTTGTTTGTTCACCTGCAATCTAGGTTTGCTGATTGAATAGTGTTAATACAAATAAGCCGTAAAAACGTTTATTTATATTTTACGATCTTCTAATGTTTTGTCGATAACAAACGTAAAATCATTTTAACGAAACAAATAAAGTACGTAAATAGTTTGAGTTAATAGTTTCCTAACACACTTACGCTTTCACATAAAACACTATAACAAGTATAAGTGATTTTATACATATGTACAACAACTAGTGTTTACATATTGGGTTAACATATACTTAAACTAAGTATATACTAAAATGGGTAAAAACATGTAAATACTAAAATGGGTAAAAACATGTAAATACTAAAATGGGTAATAACTAGTAAATGGTATTGACCCATAACCCATGGTTTTATATATACCACTTAACCAAGTTCATTGTATCCTTAAGATACATTGTATCTAGAAAGAAAACCATGGATCAACCCATAACCCATGACCCATGACCCATAACCAAAAATACCCATGGGTAAAGAGGAGCGTTCCACGGATCCCTAGCTTTGTGCTAGCCGGATCCCAAGTGGAAGGGATCCGTGGGATCCGGGGAACAGTAGAGAATTTTCTCTATAAATAGAGAACCATTTCTTCCTTTCTATTCATTACTTTACACATATACTTCCCCCAAGTATTCTAACCCTCTAACCTCAAATCCAAGTGATCTATGTAGTTTGTCTTTTGTTTTTGTGTGATCTTCTAGGTTCCTCTTAAAGGAAAGATCACCACTTCTTGAAGACGTGCAAGCTCAAGTCCATGAGTTGCCATGCTTCGTCATCATCAAGACAACTAAGGTTCTCTTGTTGATAGTTCTTCCTTTCTCCATAGATGTTGGGTTGAAGGCATTAGTGAAGAATGCCGAAAGTGTCAAGATGAAAGCATTAGTGAAAGGTGCTCATCATCCGTGTCAAAGCATTAGTGAAGAATGCTAAAGGTGTCAAGACGAAGGCATTTGTGAAGGGTTCCCAAGCGTGTGTCAAAGACATTAGTGAAGGATGTCGAAGAAATAAATTAAGTCGCATTTGGGAAGAATGCCTAGGTCGTATAATCGATGAGGTGCATCGTTATACATTGATGAGTGTGTAAATACTCATCATTTTTAGTCAAATCTGAACTGCAAAACGTCTAAAAATGCTCAGAAATGCATCAAAATACTGAAAATATTCCAAAATTGCATTTTATATGTTTCAGATGCAAAATGTTTAAAATCAGATGAAAATGAGCAAAGTTTGCATAATTGACAGTTTCAGTCCCCCAAGTTTCTAAAATTGTCAAAATAGTCCACTGAGTCAAAATTTCAAAGAAAAGTCGCCAAAGGTCCTTTTTAATTCATAACTTGTCAAAATTAGTCCTTTGGTGAAAAATATCAAAAGTTTTGAGAAATTACAAGTTTGGTCCTCCAAGTTTAAAAATTGGCAAAAATGGCCCCTGGAAATTGGAAAATGTCAAGTTTGGTCCTTGTAGTATGGAAGCTTGTCATTTTTGGTCCTTTAGAGAAACTTTGCAAATTGGCAGCTTTGGTCCTTCTATTTTCAGAAAATGGCAAAAGAAGTCCTTGTTATTATAAACCTTTAAACCATTTGGACCCTATCACAAACCATTGTGACCCTGCCAACCCTTTGGACCCCTGTTTTGTGACCCCCTTCCAATAATACCAGTCAACCCAAACTAGTCAAAATACCCTACCCGCCAAAACAGTCATCCTCTTCATCTTCACCCACTGTCTGCTTCTCTGCAACTCAGATAAATCCATCCCCCCTCCTCACCTTTGTCCCCTCCACCTCACCTAAACTACAAAAATCATTTATTGCATCCCTCCTCCCCTCACTCAACCTCTCCAGCTGTTAAACCAATTTTGGCGCCAAAATGATCAAACGGCCAATATCGACTCAAAGCATCCAACGGCCAAATTTATTGGTGGGAAAGGTTCAGAGTACAAGTGGGAGAAGCATTTTGCATATAAAAGAGAGGAGAGAAGCAAGCAAAAAGAGGAGTAGGTAGTTTTCATAATTTCTTTTAAATGTCGTTTTTTCTTTAAAATGTATTAGTTAAAATCAAATGTTGTAGTTTAAGTTTATTTGTATCCTATTCAAGTTTAAACATCTTTGTATTGTACTTTTGATTATCAATCTAAATTT
This sequence comes from Chrysanthemum makinoi, assembly GCA_910596185.1. Taxonomy (NCBI): domain Eukaryota; kingdom Viridiplantae; phylum Streptophyta; class Magnoliopsida; order Asterales; family Asteraceae; genus Chrysanthemum; species Chrysanthemum makinoi. The sequence continues at coordinate 6,995,212 of OU343221.1, read as the reverse complement.
CCATATAAGTTTCCAAAGTTTATGCTACTGTTACAGTTTTCAGTTTCAAAATCCTAGGTACAAGTGTTAGTAGTTCATTTTTAAGCTCATACAAGCTCACTTAAGCTCATTGAAGCTTTTGATAAGCTGGGAATTCAATTCCAAGAAAATTTGTATCTTGGTCAAACAAAGTCAAACTGGGTCAAATCTGGATTCAGAAATGAACAATGGTGTTGCAGGATTTGGTTTTGGGTTGGAAATGGTTTAATACATTGATTTTGGGTCTGGTTTAGCCTGTGACACCAGCTGGATCAGTGTGAGTAACCTTCTCACTTTTCATTTTTTTTAGTCAATCTTACATTTCATGCTTGTAGTGAATCTGTGATCATTAATGGTTGGAACCTGTTGATTAAGTTGTAGTTAGCATAGTTAGATTCGGTTAAGTGTCCTGCAAGAGTTAATGTAACAGTTGGTCTAGTTTTAATCTCATATTCAATATTTTAAGCAGTGTTTGGATTTGCAACTTAATGAGTGATGTAGGTTAGTTCAAGGGTCTAGTCTTGTTGATACATGCTTGCTTAGCTCATTTAAGTCCACATCTGTCTCCATTTGCATCTGTATAAGATCAAAGTCAAAATTTTCTTTTAACCATCTCAACAGGTCCACTGTTGGAATTTTAGCTAATCAAATTCTTGTTTTGTGTTCCAAATACCTAGATTTAGCTTGTTCTAGTTCTATTTCATCATCATATATCATTATCAGTCCTTAAATCTAGATCAAATTTCATTTAAGTCAACTTTTCAATTTTTGTCAAAAAAGTCAAATGTTGAAATTCTCAGTTTTTGGCCAACAAGAAGGAATTTTCACAAGCTCGAGTTCTGGGCCAATTTTATGAAACTTGTGGTTTTGAAAAGCTCTACTGGTCTAATTTCTTTTTATCATTTTTGCATAATTTTGTTAAATTTCTATAAGGGTCAAAAGAGCTTGTGATTATGGTGCTAAGTCCCCTGTGCAGGGCATTAGGCCTGCACAGGTCTTATGCAGAGTTTGCAGAGCTTGTACAAAGCTTAGTCTAGCTTCTCAAGGTCTGTACTTTGGTTTACTAAGTCTCACCCAGGTCTAGTCTAGGTTCCAATTGATAGTTTTCACATTTAGCTTATTTTGAAGCTTGTGCTTAAGCTTAATGAAGGCACCCTCTCAACTGTTTTTTAGCTTATAGCTCATTCATCAAATCTGTTGTAGATTGAAAATCAGAGGTTCAAGCTTGTTGATTCCTGTTACATTTTAGTTCTTTTAGCATATTTAAGCTTCTGTTAACAGTTGGTTCACATTGGTGCTCATTAGCTTATTCCAAGTGCTTATTTCATAAGCACTTTCCATATCAGTTCCTATTCCCTCCACACAAGCCCCTGTTTTTATATTTTTCCTAGCTTCCTAATATTATTTTAAGCTTTTCCTGAAATTTTCATATTTTTCTAAGCTTGTTTGCTATTTTTCTTAATTTAAATTAGTTTTTAAGTATTTTTAATTAGCTTTAAATACAAATAATTAAGAAAAGTTTCAAAAAAATAATTTTTCAATTTTCTTAAGTTAAGATAAATATAAAAAGCCAAAAAAATATTTTTCCATAATTTTCTTAGCTTAAATAGTATTTTCTAGCATTTTAATTAGTTTTAAATAGTTTTAAATTAATAATATATATATAAAAAGTCTAAAAAATATCTTTTCAGTTTTAAAATTAGTTTTATGATATTTTAGATTTTTCTAAGTCTTAATTTTATTTTTCTAGCTTAATTTCATATTTTCTTGTATTATAAGCTAATATTTAATAGTTAAAAATAGTTTTTAATTAGTAATAATTAATTAAATAGTTGTAAAAATAATTTTCTTTTTCTAATAATTTTCTTATATAATTAGGATTGTAAAAATGTATTTTTCATATTTATAGGTCTTTTATCTCTTTAATATCACGTTTTATTTTGTACGTTACGTAGTTTTTTAATTTAAACGTAAGTTTTAGGTTTTAAACGTTCATCACTTTAAAAATAGTGATAGCGTTTATTTAATATATTTTATCTTTTTAATTTTCTTAATTTGTATTTAAGTCGCTTTAATATATTTTATCTTTTTAATTTTCAGTAGTGTAATTATCCATCCAAATCCTTTCCGATCACTATCCTTAGTGATCATTCTATCGTCTGATCAAGTGTTTGCACACCATTGAGTCTCCGTGGGACTTAACGACCCGGGGAATTCATTGTATTCTCCTGGACTTCATTGAATTTGTGTTTTAAGCGGTTTTAAGCTTCTTACGGTCGGCCATTCACAAGTGGCCGGTTTGTGTGAGGTAGCTTGACTGTTTTCAGCACAGATCAAAATTTTCCCACACTAAACTATTGCTAGTCCCTAGCAATGATTTGAGAAAACTTAATGGATTTGAAAAACTCTTTACCAAAAGCCATTACTTCTGGAGTAGCCAAATGTTTCAGTTCAAGTAAGAACCATGGTACACCGATAACCATGTGATTTTGAGCAAACCACCAGCTTTCAACGGATTTGATTTTGTCTTTACCAGAAGCCGTACCCTTCTGGACTAGCCAACTCTTAGATAAATTATCAATATTATCTTTGGTGAGCTGATTACCAATTATGGTTTTTCCACTACCTTTACCACAAGCCATAAACTTGCGGGCTAGCCAACTCTTCACTTTTTAGGATATGGTGAGCTGAATACCATACAATTTTGGGCAAATTGCAAGCCGTCAACGGATTTGAGATATCTTTACCAAGAGCCGTTTGCTCCTGGATTAGCCAATCCTTTTGTTTTTTAGACAAGGCGGACTGATAACCAATTGAGTAAGTGTAGAACACTTACTCCAAAAAAAAAATTTTGGCCAAAAACGGGGGAATTGGGTAGATAATATATGAAATTCGTGAGAATTCCCCCCCACACTTAGAAATGAATATTGCCCTCAATATTCAAAGTACCGGCGGTTATGCCGAAACAAAGAACGTAAAAGGGAAATACTACGGCCTTTTATTTAGAAAGAGATTTTTTTTTTTTTTTTTTTTTAAGAGATATATATATATATAACATGTGGGGCATCACCCCCACACTTAGGTGGTAGAAAGTAGAAAGAAGTCAGAAATATGGGTGAAAACCCATACAGTGTGCTATTGTTTTTGGTTACCGAGTCGCTAGCTTGACTCGACCCCGCATTCATTGGTTCATGGGGAAGCAAAGTGGAAGAAACAATCTCCATCGGACTTTCATTAAAGATGTTTGGATAAACATTTGAAGCACGTGAAAGTTCCACACCGACGAGATATACAGAGAAAGACCCGGCTCACAAATGATAAATGAAAATGCCGGGATCAAAAATAGTGTCTTCATTCCCGAAAGAGTGAAGAAGAGAGGAAGTCACCGAGTAGGTGAAGAAAAGAAGGAAAATCATGATAACAATCATGACTAGATCTTCTTCCTCGGGATTAAGTGCAGTTGCACTCGTTTGGATTTTATTGGTTGAGCTCTTTGGGTTGGAAGGCATCTCGGTTGGGAGGGTGGGAAGATTTGTCATAACTATGCAAATTGAGATTCTCTCTCCCCGATCATGATTTTTGCCATCCAAGCAATCATACTCCAGCGGAGATATGATATGATAGAGTTCACCGGCGAACTCCTCATGAAGAGAATCATTCACATGATGTGAATTTGTGAACTCTTGTTCCATTGTGGGCTCATCACTATCCTCGATCTGAGTATCAAAGAGTGGATTCTCAGAAATTAAAGTGAATTCAGAGTCGAATTCAAATAGAGGATTGGTGAAAGTAGCTTTGAATGTTTCGGGAACAAAGTGATCAACATTCTCTATTGGACTGTTGGGATAAGAAGTGAGTGAACGATCATTATCAATGAGACTTTCAGTCTCTCCCAGATCGGCTTCGAAGTCAAAGAGTGGATTGATGTGAGTGAGTTCACCGGAGAACTCCTCAAGAAAGGGATCAGACTGTGAGAGTGATGCCTCAACGTACTCAATGTTTCCAAAGGAAGCACAATCGTCGCTAAGATCAGAGAAAGTTTCCAAATGATCTTGAGAACACTCAAGAGGGGAAGAAGAATCACACATAAGATCAGAAATTCCCTGTGACTCTCTCGGGATTGGGACAAGGTCCTCAACACTAGACTTTATAAATTCGTCCGATTCCTTTTCAGGAACAGTGTTAAGATGCTCATCCCCCATGTTCAGAGAGTGAGTGGGAGCTTCGGGTGTGATAGCAGCAGACTGAGGGAGATTAGAAGGACTAGCATACATATGTTTTATACTTTCCATTTGTTCTTCTGCTAGTAATTCCATCATAGTCTTTTCTCCCTGACTTTTCATGGAAGGAATCTCAACTGATGAACTTGATGAACTATTATAAAATTGTAGGATATCAAGGATATCTTCATCATCATCGTCATCAGGAATGAAACGGAATCGAGAGCTAGATTTGGCTGCTTTTTCTTTTGCAATTGATTCCTTAATAGATTGTTCAAAGGCAATTTGGGAATCTAATTTAGCAGCCCGCTCTTCGGCTAACAACACTTCCATGGATTTTTCATTTGACATAGCCGACTCCTCCTTAAGTTCTTTTAATAACTCAAGACTCTTCAGTAGAAGGTCTGTCGTAGTTTCATGAGGAGTTGCTTGAATCATTTGGTATTGTGGAGGTTGGTCTTGGAACGAATAGTCGTAATTGTTACAAGGAATTGGATTCCTTGTTTGACAATCCGAGCTAGAGTGAGGACCTCCACAATACTCACAACAGTAAAACTGATGTGGCTATGAGTGGTATGTGTTGTAGTCATAATTGTTATCAGGAACCTGCCCATAGACAAGCGTGTTTCCTGATTGACAATCAGAACTAGAATGTGAACCACCACAGTACTCACAACAGTAAAACTGCTGAGTCTCACAGTGCGGTAGCTGATGGAATAATTCAGTTGTGTTATGGTAGGAATAGGGATCCTGGTTATAGACAAACCCGTTTCCTGATTCCACCATGCTACAACTGGGGCAATTGCCACCATTATAAGGACCACCACACCATTGACAACCAAGAGGGTGAGGATAAGACATAGAAAGAATCAAAGGTTAACAGAGGGTAAGAAATGAAGAATCAAAAAGGTAAGAGGGTAAAGAGGAATATTTTTGGTATTTTTGAAAACATTTTGATAAAAACAAAGAATGAAAATATTTTTGGCGTTGTTAACACTTCAGGAAAAGTGTTAATGAACTTTTTGGATTTTCTTATAACTTTACAAAAAACTTTTTACAAAGGATGGGATATGTGCAAGAATGGGTCTGAAAAAGTTTTAACACACGCTAAAGCCTCCCCGGCAGCGGCGCCAAAATTTTTATCTGTGCTGAAAACAGTCAAGCTACCTCACACAAACCGGCCACTTGTGAATGGCCGACCGTAAGAAGCTTAAAACCGCTTAAAACACAAATTCAATGAAGTCCAGGAGAATACAATGAATTCCCCGGGTCGTTAAGTCCCACGGAGACTCAATGGTGTGCAAACACTTGATCAGACGATAGAATGATCACTAAGGATAGTGATCGGAAAGGATTTGGATGGATAATTACACTACTGAAAATTAAAAAGATAAAATATATTAAAGCGACTTAAATACAAATTAAGAAAATTAAAAAGATAAAATATATTAAATAAACGCTATCACTATTTTTAAAGTGATGAACGTTTAAAACCTAAAACTTACGTTTAAATTAAAAAACTACGTAACGTACAAAATAAAACGTGATATTAAAGAGATAAAAGACCTATAAATATGAAAAATACATTTTTACAATCCTAATTATATAAGAAAATTATTAGAAAAATAAAATTATTTTTACAACTATTTAATTAATTATTACTAATTAAAAACTATTTTTAACTATTAAATATTAGCTTATAATACAAGAAAATATGAAATTAAGCTAGAAAAATAAAATTAAGACTTAGAAAAATCTAAAATATCATAAAACTAATTTTAAAACTGAAAAGATATTTTTTAGACTTTTTATATATTTATTATTAATTTAAAACTATTTAAAACTAATTAAAATGCTAGAAAATACTATTTAAGCTAAGAAAATTATGGAAAAATATTTTTTTGGCTTTTTATATTTATCTTAACTTAAGAAAATTGAAAAATTATTTTTTTTGAAACTTTTCTTAATTATTTGTATTTAAAGCTAATTAAAAATGCTTAAAAGCTAATTTAAAATAAGAAAAATAGCAAACAAGCTTAGAAAAATATGAAAATTTCAGGAAAGCTTAAAATAATATTAGGAAGCTAGGAAAAATATAAAAACAGGGGCTTGTGTGGAGGGAATAGGAACTGATATGGAAAGTGCTTATGAAATAAGCACTTGGAATAAGCTAATGAGCACCAATGTGAACCAACTGTTAACAGAAGCTTAAATATGCTAAAAGAACTAAAATGTAATAGGAATCAACAAGCTTGAACCTCTGATTTGCAATCTACAACAGATTTGATGAATGAGCTATAAGCTAAAAAACAGTTGAGAGGGTGCCTTCATTAAGCTTAAGCACAAGCTTCAAAATAAGCTAAATGTGAAAACTATCAATTGGAACCTAGACTAGACCTGGGTGAGACTTAGTAAACCAAAGTACAGACCTTGAGAAGCTAGACTAAGCTTTGTACAAGCTCTGCAAACTCTGCATAAGACCTGTGCAGGCCTAATGCCCTGCAGGGGACTTAAGCACCATAATCACAAGCTCTTTTGACCCTTATAGAAATTTAACAAAATTATGCAAAAATGATAAAAAGAAATTAGACCAGTAGAGCTTTTCAAAACCACAAGTTTCATAAAAATTGGCCCAGAACTGAGCTTGTGAAAATTCCTTCTTGTTGGCCAAAAACGAAATTTCAACATTTGACTTTTTTGACAAAAATTGAAAAGTTGACTTAAATGAAATTTGATCTAGATTTAAGGACTGATAATGATATATGATGATGTAATAAAACTAGAACAAGCTAAATCTAGGTATTTGGAACACAAAACAAGAATTTGATTAGCTAAAATTCCAACAGTGGACCTGTTGAGATGGTTAAAAGAAAATTTTGACTTTGATCTTATCTGAGATGCAAATGGAGACAGATGTGGACTTAAATGAGCTAAGCAAGCATGTATCAACAAGACTAGACCCCTGAACTAACCTACATCACTCATTAAGTTGCAAATCCAAACACTGCTTAAAATATTGAATATGAGATTAAAACTAGACCAACTGTTACATTAACTCTTGCAGACACTTAACTGAATCTAACTATGCTAACTACAACTTAATCAACAGGTTCCAACCATTAATGATCACAGATTCACTACAAGCACGAAATGCAAGATTGACTAAAAAAAATGAAAAGTGAGAAGGTTACTCACACTGATCCAGTTGGTGTCCAGGCTAAACCGGACCCAATATCAATGTATCAAACCATTTCCAACCCAAAACCAAATCCTGCAACACCATTGTTCATTTCTGAATCCAGATTTGACCCAGTTTGACTTTGTTTGACCAAGATATAAATTTTCTTGGAATTGAATTCCCGACTTATCAAAGCTTCAATGAGCTTAAGTGAGCTTGTATGAGCTTAAAAATGAACTACTAACACTTGTACCTAGGATTTTGAAACTGAAAACTGTAACAGTAGCATAAACTTTGGAAACTTATATGGAAATTTAGATTGATAATCAAAAGTACAATACAAAGATGTTTAAACTTGAATAGGATACAAATAAACTTAAACTACAACATTTGATTTTAACTAATACATTTTAAAGAAAAAACGACATTTAAAAGAAATTATGAAAACTAGCTCCTCTTTTGCTTGCTTCTCTCCTCTCTTTTATATGCAAAATGCTTCTCCCACTTGTACTCTGAACCTTTCCCACCAATAAATTTGGCCGTTGGATGCTTTGAGTCGATATTGGCCGTTTGATCATTTTGGCGCCAAAATTGGTTTAACAGCTGGAGAGGTTGAGTGAGGTGAGGAGGGATGCAATAAATGATTTTTGTAGTTTAGGTGAGGTGGAGGGGAAGGTTCAAGACTTAGCCGAACGTTAGCGAAGCTAGATTCTCATAGCGAGGCGCTTCGAGTTAGCGAAGCGCTGTAGTAGGGCCGAAGCCTTACTAAGAAGGCTATAATCTGAGCCAAGACGCTCCGCCTTATCTATAGAGCATCAACTGACTTCTGAACGAATTCGCTCCTTGGTTTGGTAATGGCTTAATCTATAGATAGAAAGCCTTATGATGGGAAACTACCATGTTAGGTTTGGAGAGAGATAGGACCGGTTATATAATAGGGGGAGCAGATGCAAGCTTTTTCTTTCAATAGCCGGCCAAATGACTACAGGATCATCGGTCTACTCTACCTCAATTCACCATTTCGAACCTTATACAGAAGGTTTTTCCGTACCAGCTCCTTCACCTATACGCGCAGTTGAAGCACCTAAAGGAGAATTTGGTGTCTTTCTGGTCAGTAATGGAAGCAATCGTCCCTACCGTCGTAAAATAAGAGCACCTGGCTCTGCCCATTCACAAGGACTCGATTCTATGTCCAAACATCACATGCCAGCAGATGTGGTCACCATCATAGGTACTCAAGATATTGTGTCTGGAGAGGTGGATAGATAGGACTAAGGGAAGAATCTTGTTTGGTTCGGTAATGGAATCAATAGCTTGCCCGAACAGGACCCTAGCTTTATTGCGAGCCAAAAATCTTGAGAAATTTCCGGGATCGTTGTGGCATGAACTCATTTCTGCCTTTCCTCACCCCCGCTACCTTATACTTGAGGAGACTAATGGGTTGAAGGCGGTGAGGCATGGTCAGAGTGTAGGTTCGAATCCTGCCACCTTTCTTGTGGATCATCCTGAAACCACAGGATGATGGGAATAACAAAGCAGAAATTTTGAAATGAGCACGTCAATATATGAATTGTTTGATCATTTTGGCGCCAAAATTGGTTTAACAGCTGGAGAGGTTGAGTGAGGTGAGGAGGGATGCAATAAATGATTTTTGTAGTTTAGGTGAGGTGGAGGGGACAAAGGTGAGGAGGGGGGATGGATTTATCTGAGTTGCAGAGAAGCAGACAGTGGGTGAAGATGAAGAGGATGACTGTTTTGGCGGGTAGGGTATTTTGACTAGTTTGGGTTGACTGGTATTATTGGAAGGGGTCACAAAACAGGGGGTCCAAATGCTTGGCAGGGTCACAATGGTTTGTGATAGGGTCCAAATGGTTTAAAGGTTTATAATAACAAGGACTTCTTTTGCCATTTTCTGAAAATAGAAGGACCAAAGCTGCCAATTTGCAAAGTTGCTCTAAAGGACCAAAAATGACAAGCTTCCATACTACAAGGACCAAAATTGACATTTTCCAATTTTCCGGGGCCATTTTGCCAATTTTTAAACTTGGAGGACCAAACTTGTAATTTCTCAAAACTTTTGATATTTTTCACCAAAGGACTAATTTTGACAAGTTATGAATTAAAAAGGACCTTTGGCGACTTTTCTTTTGAAATTTTGACTCAGGGACTATTTTTGACAATTTTTAGAAACTTGGGGTAAGAACTGCCAATTATGCAAACTTTGCTCATTTTTCATCTGATTTTAAACATTTTGCATCTGAAACATATAAAATGCAATTTTGGAATATTTTCAGTATTTTGATGCATTTCTGAGCATTTTTAAACGTTTTGCAGTTCAGATTTGACTAAAAATAATGAGTATTTACACACTCATCATACATATAAGTATTTGTTTATTTCCAAGAATGGTGATATCTTTGATGGTATTGTAACAAGGAGAGGATCTCCTTGATATTAGGTGTTGTGTTGTGAAGGGTAGTAGTTCCTCCATAGTAATGGAACTAGGTGCTTAGCCTAGTACCTAATAAAGGGTAGGCGACGTTGTGATAGGATTAGTTCTCCTAAGGTGTGAAAGAACTCGGTGGTTAGCCTAGCACCGTATAAAGGGTAGGCGACGTTGTGTTAGGTGTGGTTCGCCTTGGTGTGAAGGAACTCGGTATTTAGCTTTGTACCGGAAAAAGGTTAAGCGACGTTGTGAAGGCTTCTCCGCCATAAGTTGTTGGTGTAGTGCTTACGAACTCTCGAGTAGGTGACTCTGGGAGTGGAGTAGGGCAAGGAAGGTGTCCTTGTAGCCGAACCACTATAAATAACTTTTGTCGTGGTGATGTACTTCTTACTCTTTATCTTTCATTACACGTTTATATATCTATCTATCAACGTCCAACATAAACAACTAAATAGATTGACATAAGTCGATCTAAATATTTAGAAGGAAGTTTTAAATTGGTAAAACTATTCAACCCCCCCTTCTAGTTTTCCACAATTGGTATCAAAGCTTCGTTACCAAGTTTCTTAGAGTATGTTGTACTTTAAAAACTTGATACGATCCATGTATGTTTGAAAACTACAAAGAAGGATTATTTTTATCATATTTTAAAAATCATTATTTTGCTTATTGTTGGACAATGATAGAATGCTCTAACATTTTTTTTCTAAGCATTATCCATACTTGGATTTGGAACTACCAAGAAGATCATAAAGAATTCATCTAAATATTTCTTTTCACAAAAAGAATGTTTAGTATTCTTACAACATAAATCTGGAGATTCCAAGAAAATCACAAAATATCTAAATACTTCTTCTCTTAAAAAGAATATTTGGCAAAGGTATGATCTTTAATTACTTACCTTTATTTGTTATTATTAAAATCTTAGTTGCATGATTTATTAGTAATGGTTCTAGTAATTATTCATTTTATAGTCATCATCCAATTAGTGTTCTCCGACTTATTTGTATAGACTTCATTACCAACTCATAATAATGATATCTTAGTTATTTGATAACCTTAATCATTATTCATCACAGAGGATTTATTAACAGTTCATCTATGTCAATAAATTTCCATGTGAAACTTTTTATGTTATGATAAAATGGGATTTTATTATAATGTTTGAAAAGCTTCCAAAGAATTATGGCTAATTCTTAAAAGGGGAACCTCGTCTAATAGGAATAGTACTTAATCTTCAAAACCTCAAACCACAAGTTTTAGAGCCTTAACATCAAAACATTAGGCGTTTTAGAACTCCCAAACCAAAGTTATCAAGGAATGTTTGAGCTGGCTTTTTGCTATCATGCCGGATCCCTTCGCTTATACTAGCCGGATCCCAAATGAGAGGGATCCGCGGGATCCGTGCAACAGAAGACAGTATAAGCTAAAAATGATCACTGTGGATGTTCCACAATCATACTCACCTCAAAGACTCACGAACAAGAACTCATGTACTGTTCATAGGAGCAAATTAATCATTCTTCTCGAGCCTAACAATCACTTGTGTAAGTACAACCCTCACTACATTGTTAATTTAATTCCTTGATTCTTAGAATTACAATTTCTTCATCTTTAAGAGTTGGGTTCAAATGGGTTTATCATAATTTGTCACCACATTGTTTTCTAAGATAATCTAAATCAAAGAATTAACATTGTTAATACAAATTAAACATGTTTCTTGAACTCAACAAAGATGATGAGAGCAAAATTGTGATCAAACCCTCTAGGTTACTATTCACCATTAACACCACAATGTGGTTGTATTGTTTAGGAACATCATGCCAAGCAACAAGCAACAAGATTACCAAGACACCACTCACTACATTCCCATGTACCATAGGAAAAATGGATTAAGTCCGGACGATAGGAAAGCCTTTAAGTTACTTGAAAGGAGACTCTTTCATGAAGGTAGAGTTGTTGATCCATCATTCCTTGCAAATACCGACATGAGGGAAGTATTTGGAACTATTGGGTTTGATTGTTTATTGGATATAAACGAGCAAATTTGCCCAGTCTTTGTGCTTGAGTTCTACAAGACTATAGGTATAATTAGAAATGATGATGGGTCCATCTCAATTAAATTTACCATAAATGGACATGAGTACACTCTTTCACTTGAGGAGCTTGGAAGAATTCTAGGGGTTACATATGATGGAGTTTTTATGTACTCAAATGAATGGTCTTTGGAACAACTACACACAATGGTTGATCAACATGATATCTACAACACTTTGATCCCGGAAGCAACCACGGTGAGGGACACCATGTTCATGCCAAGACCATCACCATCAAGAGTCACAAGGAAGTCAAAAGTGATCTATAGGGATCCTTTTCAAATGGAGCTTTCAGAAATGTATGGGCTGTATAAGAAATGGGAAGTTGTGATAAGAGAAAATGTGGTATGCCTAGTAGGAAACAAGGACCACCCCAACGCATGTTTAAGCTTTATGATCTATTGCCTAGTGACCAATACTCGGTTTAACCTTGCCTACTACATGGTCAAGAGGATGGCAAGTGTGAGAAGCATGGACAAGATGGTACTTCCGTATGCAATGCTTCTAACCCGTCTTGCCAAATTCATATTTGCATTAGACCCTTCTCCACAATCCTTTGATCATAACTTTTGCAATAAGGTCATGGTACCATTAACCGAGGGTAGAACAACAAGGTTTATGGTGGAAGGCAAGAGGCCACATCCACCCACGGATTCCTCGGACGAAAGGGAGAGACAAGGAGAAGATGAAGGGAGTAGTAGCAACCCACTCGAGAATATTGATCTTGACCCCTTGGACTACATTAACCAATTGCCAAACATCCCCAATGAATCACCCGAATGGCAACAAACCAAGGGAATCTTCAAATGCTTCGCTAATTTCTTAAGGAAGAAGAAGTGAAGATGGTTTGATAAAGAGTGGAGGACGGGTGAAGAAGTGAAGGAGGAAAAGAAAGGTAAAGTCTTAGGACTCAAGTGCATGATGAACAATTTCAAACTATGGTTTGTAAACAATTTAAACTATGCTTGTAGTATGTAGGTATTGCCATATCTTGGCACTAAACATCCTAACTTAGGTATTTGGAAAATGAGATTTTACGACCTCTTGGTGTGGTCGTCGTCACTCATTCTAGGAATTTCAGCTTTTCCTACTTTGATATTAATTATATTAGTTGTGTTCTTGCATTTAGTCCCCATAGAAACAACTGGGAAAAGCATTTACTATAAAATGCAAAGTTGCACATTTCCTTAAAGCTCTCTGATCTGCAGTTGGCGGATCCCAGCTTTTGAACTAGCCGGATCCCTCCCATAAGGGAACCGCGGGATCCGTATGCACCTGATGTGCAAAACAGATTTGGCTACATCATAATAGTCCACTAGATCACCTCAAACAAGTCAAACTTAAGACACTAGAGCCAACTAAGTCTTTAGCTAATAGTTGAAAACCTCACTCTCATCCATGGCTTATCTATGATATATTTTCGAATTTTTTTTTCAACTTGTCAAAACTCACCATAATTCCGCTCCAACACTCACACATTATCTATCACATTTGATAGCACTTAGTTTGGTCTACCCTTCAATTTTAGCAAGTTGATCTCAATCATCTTTGACTCTAAATTAGGACCAAAGACTAGTTTTTCATTTTATAGATTTTAGTAAATTTATCCTAGGACATCATCTGACTTTTAGGACTTAGTATCACCATTTCTCCACAACAAATTAAAAGGAATCCTTGTCAAACACATGGTTTGACTACCCAAGGTCAATGTTCTTGGCCAAAACCATCATTAAGCACCATTACTTGTTATGGTTGAGGATTTGAGATATCCAACAGCTAAAGACTTCAAAACTAAGTCAAAACCTCGAAATCCATTATTAATAAACCTTACAAAAGCATAATGACTTCACCTAAATCCTGTCTGATAGCCGGATCCCTGGTCTATAACCAGGCGGATCCCTGCTGAGAGGGATCCGCGGGATCCGTAGATGCAGAATGCATAAATCAGCTTCATTATTCAAATTCAAGTTACCTTTTTGTTCTCTAACCACTTTTAGCATTCATTAATTACCCTCCTAGAGCTGATCAAAACCTCAATAGCATGCTTAGTCCTATAAGTGGCCAAGGATTTAATTTCCTAATTCAAATTATCCTTTATAAACCAAACAACCTTAAGATTAAGTCACCACTCTCAATCACACCTCAAAAATCAGCAACTAAAGAAGCTCTTACAAGCACCATCATCACTATGACTAAGGCTCTTAGCAACAACTCTTCAACCATAGGATCATCCAAGAGAAAAGGTCAAATGATCCATGAAATCTCATCCACCGAAACATCACCCATTAGAGATAATGAAGCTAGAATCTCACCTCTTCAAACTCATCCAAAAGCTAAGAGAACCGCAAGGATTAGCATCAAACCTTACGGACTAGAAAAAGGGTCATCTAGTTCAAAACCTAACATGGCTAGTTCTAGCAAGCCATCAAAACCCTCATTCATTAAGCATGGACTACAATCCTTGAATGAGCCTCTTCCACATCTAAACATCTACTCATTAGATCATTCACCACCAAGAACCTCCCATTCACCAACATTTTCATTGAATAGGGAACCACCTACAACACCAACTAGCCCATCATGGGAGACAAGGAATAACCTTGA
>OU343221.1:6838659-6980550 GCA_910596185.1 Chrysanthemum makinoi | reverse complement strand
TTTCCATGCTTAGCTTCTTTAGATCACAAAACCTAAAGAATTCTAATCACCCATTGATAAGTAGTTTCTGGAGTGAGCATTGGAGGTCTATCAAGTGATCGGCCTCATGAATGGATTCTAGCAAAAGCTTCACACATCTTTGCAAACCAAATTCGGTTCCTTCATAGTGTTCCTGGATGGATGTTGATTGTAATCATTTGTGTAGGGTTGTACTTGAAGACTTGGTGGTGGTTGAACCATTTGAGGTTGTGGAATTGCTGCAAGTAGTGGAGTATATTGTTGATTAAATTGTTGTTGATAAATTTGTTGTTGTTGATTAAATTGTTGATGTTGTGGACTTAGTTGTTGTTGTCGTTGAGTATAAGTGTAGGGAAAGTAGCTAGAGTATGGTGGTTGTGACATGTTGAATACTTGTGTTGTTAAATGGATCTTTGTAGTCGAATGAAACGTTGTTGATGAAGTATCTTTAGGCGTAGAAACCAAGTGTAGGCAAAGTAAAGCTTAGCGTAAAACACCAAACTTACGCGTAGCGTGATAGTTACGCGTAGGATTAGCTTCTGCGTAAGAGTTGAGAAACACTAAAGTTATGCATAAACTTAAGGTTAGGCGTAGAAAACTTAGGCGTAGGATTATCATATGTAAGGCGAGCTTAGGCGTAAGAATAATCTTATGCGTAGGGTTCTACGCTAAGCTTTGAGCTTATGCGTAAAATTAGAGTTTTAACCCAAAAATCCTTTACACTATCACAGTGTAAAAGATATCCAAAGTCGAAGTGTTTTCAGGCTTATCCAAGCAAGAAAAAAGCAGATACCACCGTGAAAGATCAAACCAAGGAACTCTTATGCGTAACTTTAGGGTTTCGTTATGCGTAGAACTTCACCAAAAATGATTTTTGCCCAAGATGTTTCTAAACCAGATTTTTGTGATGAAACAGCTTCAATATCACCAAAATAACACAAAAGTGTGAAACTTGATGATCCAAAACGTAGAAACACCTTACGCGTAGAAGATTATACACGTATAAAACAAGCTTAAAAACAAGGAAATACACTAAAGTTTGAAGCGTTTTGCCTAAAACATATATTTTAACACCTTAAAACATTGAAAGTACAAGAATCTTGGATTGAAAAGTGTAAAAAATAAGTTTTTAAGCGAACCAAAGTTTGAACCGTTTGTTCTGCGTAAGACGAAACTTACTTCAAAACAAAACCGATTCACCCAACTATTTGGCGATTGATACCACTGTTAGGTCACTAATTTTACAACACAAGCATCAAGAGAATAGAAAGAGATCGGATGAACAAACCACACAAACACACACGATATGACTATAAGAAATGTTATGCGTAAGGTGAGTGAATGAATTAATTGAACAACCAACCCTCAAGTGAGGGTATTACAAAGGTATTTATAGGAGGGGAGCTAGGAAACACTCTAGTCCCTTCCTTTCCTTATTGGACTTGGGCCTAGGCTTATGGGCCTTCTACATAAGCTAAGCAATAACAAACATAAAGTCCATAATTAAGCTAACTATTACATTTAATTACTAACACTTGAAATCATGTTTAGAATTCCAACACTTCATCATCTTCTTTCTTTTTTTTTCAAAAGCAAGATATTCAGCCTTATACCTTTCAGCTAAGTTTTTCGAGAATTCATGATCATGTGCAATCTGATCCTCCGTACTATCAAATTTAAGTTCTTCTTCTTGAGGTTCAGCAATACCTTTACCCTTTTCCTATGTCTTGTTCAGCTACAACTTTCTTAACTGGCTCCCCAATCTTCAAACTATTAGCCAATGGTTTATGTCCAGTAGGTTCAAGTACAATGGAAACAGTGCAATAACGAATCGAGGAACTTCTAAGGTTCTACATAAGTTCAGCAGTGTGACAACCTCCTTCTCAACTTCCTTAGACTTGGATGGTGGTGTTACAGTGGTTGTGATTATCGTAGAAGTGGTTGTAATAGCAATATGTCTATCTGAAGTAATAGTCGATGAAATTACCTCTGAGGTTGCAACAGTGATTTCCTTTGTACTATCACGGGATTGAGCCTGCACCACTTCTTCCTCTTTGTCTTCAACTACAACATTCAAAGCTTTAACCACTTCTTCTTTTCCTTCCTTTCCTATGTGCCTTTTCCAACAACCTTCTTAAGTGGCTCAACAAACTTCAAACCTTTAGCCAAGGGTTTAGGACTAGTGGGTTTAAGTATAATGGGAAAATGCGATGAGATCCAGGGAATGGGTAAGGTTTTACATAAGTTCATCGGGTACCAGTGATAACATCAAAAGTCCAATATTAAGTGTCAATTTCCCCCGATAATACTCGTTATTTATATCATTTATATGGATTTACGCTTGTTTTCCACTTTCAGGTAAATTACAAGCATTGAAGCTAAAGAGAGCGAAATGGAAACATTACTAAAGATTTATCACGGTATGCTTATTTTGAAGAAGTTACGGTAACTTCGTCTCACATTACGGTAACTATTGCGTGACCCAGTCCAACTTATCAAGAGGTTACGGCGTAAACTCTTCCCAAAGGTTACGACGTAACTCCATTAGGTCAAAAGAGGTTCCACGCCCGATACTTACGTCGTAACTCTTTGCATCACTACGGCGTAACAGAGTTTATTGAAGACTACGGCGTAACCACTTATAAGGTTACGCCGTAACTACTGAGATCTAGTGCATTCACGAAGAAATAGAAGGTTACGGCGTAACACCTCTATTGGTTACGCCGTAACCCAGACTGGCCTATAAATACCCCACGAATTCCAGCATTTCAAAGCATCCCATTCCACACACACTCGAGCGTGGGAAAAAGCTCAAGGCAGTTCTAGGGAAGCATACGGGAGGTTTCCAAGGAGAAGTCACACCATTACGATAAGCTTTAGCGTTTATTATTTCTTTTACTTTCAATTCATGTATTTCATACCTTTGAATATTGAATTGTTTGCGTTTACCTTTAATTCCATTTGGTTATTTCTAATGTATGCATGCATAGTTCCTTGGTAGTCACCCTTGGTTCGGTAGTTTTGAATGGCGATAGAGGCCAATTGCCTAGGAGATATGAATAACTGACCCTAGGTGAGGGTGAGAGCGGGAAGGGTAAGATATGACCAGCGGCGACCCTTTTTCTACTTGTGCGATTTGACCAACTAATCACCTATCGTTTGGATGAACTTAAGAATTGGGGGTGTAGTGTCTAAGTTCCTAACGGCCGGGCACTCACTATTTAGAATCTAGCATGTAGCGGTACTTAATGACTGGCTTAGGGGACCAGGAACAACAGGACTTATGTCGGTGCGCTGATTTCTCACATGGTGGCATCTGCGATAGGTTAGGCGAATTGACCAAATGTTGTCCTCTCGAATTTGACCCCACCTGAAGTAATTGGAAGTAGGTAGACATAGATATAACTAGCTAGGAGGATTACTAGGTTAGCACCACTATTCCTCTATTGATTTCCCTTTACCATTTATTTGATATTCTGCATTAGTAGTTTAATTAATTAAGTACCTATCAAAACCATTATAATTTTGTGACAATTAGACTTAGTAATAAAACCAACACACATAGCTCTTGGGGCGACCTCGGCTTTGTTTACTACACTACACACGACCGTACCTGCCCGTTAGTGCATTAGGGTAGATCATTGGTATAGCGAGACACTATAAATATTAAGACCTGGTCATAAAAACGCATCAAGTTTTGGCGCCGCTGCGAATATATTAGGATTAATATTGAGTCATTCATTTCATATTTAAACTTTTCTCACGATCATATTTCAAGTTTTAGGTACCATGGAAGTTGTTAACATCGATGACCTCACTCTTGAGGAATACTTGGCGTTGATTAGAGCAGATCAAGGGCGGGTCTCGTAAGACCGGCAATCGGAGCGGATGTTCGTTTCGAGATTAAAGACCAGTTTATGAGGGAGCTTAACCTTTTTCAGGAAGCAGGGGCGGCGTATGAGCAGCGTTGAAAATGTCCTTTACATCGCTAGCCTTTTCAACATCCGGGCGTGTCTCATGATCTTTGTAATGCTTAGGGTGTTCCCTATGACTCTCACTAGGCGAAGATGGATCGAAAGATTGCCCGCCGGGGAAATTAATACTTGGGCGCTACTAAAGAAACACTTTATTCAAAGATATTGCCCGCCATCAAGGATTTCTAATCAACTCTTGGAGATCCACAATTTCAAACAAGAAGGCAGAAACTCTGTATCAAGCTTGGGACAGATACAACGATCTTCTTTATAAGTGTCCTACCAATGATCTAAATAACCAGTAGAAGGTCAATATTTTCTACAAAGGAATAAATGTTACTACAAGATAGATGTTGGACTATCAAGGACCTATCACGAACATGACTCCTACTATTGCAATTGAAGCCATTCAAAAAATGGCGGACCATTCTCAAAAATGGCACAACGGTGGAAGTAAAAGAAACCAAGGAGGAAGTTTCGATGAAATTGCAGAAATCGCTAAAATTGAAAGTCTCAGTCGAAGATATCTGAAGGTCAGAGAAACCGTTCATGCCATCCTAGTGGGTTGTGAAAGCTGTGGAGGAGGACATCTTACGAAGAATTGTCCTCATATGGACGAAGATGGTATTGAAGATGCTAAGTATGGAGAAAATCGACCATTCTACGGTGATAATCGAAATAGTAATGGTTATCGTGGAAATTACAACCGTGGGCCTTATGGAGAAAAGCCAGTCTTGAAGAAACAATTAATAAATTTCGGAAAATTCAGCCCAAAGACAAAAGAGCAAGATGAGTGGTTGAAGGAATTCCAAGAAAACAACTGACAACATTTCCAAACACGACTAAACTCTGAAAAACCTAGAATCCATGGTGATAAAGCTCAGTGAAAAAGGGAAAATACGATAAACACGAAGGATCTAAACTAGCTATGGAATGTAAGGTAATTTTTCGATGATAACTCGAAGGTTCGGGCCATGTATACGGGTTTAGGGGCGATTTCGTCAGCAATCGAGGATTACGCCGTAACATGCCTAATGAGTTACGGCGTAACCTCGTGTTTGACAGTGACAACGGGGTTGTAAAGAATACTGAGGAATGTGACTCTAATGAATTACGCGTAACCAAAAATCGATTCTACGTAAGCGGGATACATGGGAGAAAAATTCCTCGACATGGGCGAGTCAGAAAAACTCGAGGAACTCTCCTTGAAGATGAAGAAGAACCACTTATCATTCCGTTGTACTCACATCGTCATTCTTGATGATGTTGGAATCACTCTTAAACCTTAATTCAAGTGTTAGTAATTAATATGTAATAGTTAGCTTAATATGGCCTTTATGTTAGTAATTAGCCTTAGGCTTATGTAGAAGGCCCATAAGCCTAGGCCTAGCCCAATAAGGAAAAGGATGGGAACTAGGAGTGTTGCCCTAGCTTCCCTATAAATACCTCATGTAAACCCTCACTTGAGGGTTGGTTTTGTTCAATTTATCTTTCATTTACATCTCTACATAACGGTTTATTACTTTGTGTGTGTGTGTTTGTTTATTGTTCAACCGACTCTATCTCCTCTCTATTTCTTGTGTTGTTACTTGTGTTGCATATTTGGGAACCTAACAGTGGCATCAATCGCCTACTAGTTGGGTGAATCGTTATTGCTTTTGAGTATACAGCTTCCCCAAACCCCAAATATGATTACAAAAAACACCAATTGAAAGCATACAACAAAACACCAAAACACAATATCATCATGCCACGCAATTCTGTCATCACACTAAGTTCCTAAGTAGTCTTGGACCGAATGATTACAAAAGCATACAACAAAACACCATTTGAGCTTCTCCACAATCGTAAACCGAATCTCAAACACTTTCATGTCTTTGGATCTCCTTGCTATCCGAATAATGATCGTGATGACTTTGGAAAGCTCAAAGCTAAAGCTGACATTGGAGTCTTTATTGGATATTGTGAGAATTCTAAAGGTTACCGGATCTGGAATCGTCGTACAAAGCAAGTAATGGAAATGATTCATGCTAATTTTGAAGAACTTACTGAAATGGCTTCTGAGCATAACAGCTTGGAACCGGTCACAACAAACTTCCCCAAACCCCATCATCGGTGACACAAGCCCTCAGCTAACTTCGTCAACAAATGGAAAGGTTATTTGCTCCGCTTCATGACGATATTGATGAGCGTGCTCGGTGTATCATTTGTTTCCACTCAACGTGATACTACTCTTATACGATACACACCTACACAACAATGAAGAAGCACCACCAGTTGACTCCACCACAACAGTTGAACAAACTGCTTCCAATAATGATGAACCGGTGATGATGTTCGAATGAAGTACCCCCACTGCAGATTTTGATCCAAATGCGTTCTTTAACCCGTTTGCTAATGAGACTGCTTGCACGGATGTCGCGGAATCTTCAACAAACCATTTGAATCCTCAAAATCTGCACAATGTATACCAACATTAACCCTCTACACATAGATGGACAAAAGACCATCCTCGGAAAATATCATTGGCAACCCAAATCAACCCGTCGTTACGCGACAACGTCTTCACACAGACGGTGAACATTGCATTTATGCACTCAGCATCACCAAAGCCGAACCAAAACATTAAGGATGCAATGACAAAAGATAACTGGATTGAATCCATGCAAGAAGAACTCAACCAATTCATACGTCTTGAAGTATGGGGCTGGTTGAAAGACCAACAGGGTCTATGTCATTGGTCTTAAATGGATTTGGAAAAACAAATTGATCTTTGGGAATGTTATCGAAACAAGTCACATCTGGTGGCTAAGGGTTATAGACAGGAAGAGGGTATTGACTTTGAAGAATCATTTGCTCCGGTTGCTCGTCTTCAGGTTGTTCGGATATTTCGGCGTTCGCATCATATGAACATAACGGTCTTTTAGATGGGCGTCAAAATGCTTTTACGAATGGTCAACTGAAAGAAACAGTTTATGTCGGCCAGCGAAGGATTCGTTGATCCTGCGCTTCGAACCATGTCTACAAACAAAAAGCTTGTATGGTCTCAAACAAGCTCCTCGAGCATGGTATGATAAGCTATCATCTTTCCTCATTGCCAATAATTTTACCAAAGGTTCGGTCGACCCAACTCTTTTCATACAATATCACGGGGAACATATTTTAATTGTCCAAATTTATGTGGATGACATCATTTTTGGTCAACTCATAAAAAGTACTCAATCGCTTTTGCAAAACTAATGAAGAAACATTTTGAAATGTCCATGATGGGTGAACTTACGTTCGTTCTAGGACTACAAGTTCATCAATCACCCGTGGTATTTTCTTGAGTCAGTCCAAATATGCCCTTGAAATTCTGAACAAATTTGGAATGAATACTTGTGATACTTATGCCACACCAATGTCACATACCAAAAAGCTGGGCGAGGATTTGCATGGGAAATTGGTTGACCCTACCAAATACTAAAGTATTATTGGGTTTCTCATGTATCTAACGACCAGGCGATATTTGTCTTTGCCGTTTATCTTTGCTCCGTTATCGGTCGCGACCAACTGAAACCCACTATCGAGGCTAAAAGAATCCTCCGATACATAAAGGGAACCATTAATTTGGGGATACGGTTTTGAACTAATCGCTTTTGACGCGACCACGAGGATGCTTAGACTCGGAAAAGTACTTCAAGAGCACTACAATTTCTTGGTGACAAATTAGTATCTTGGCAATCGAAGAAGCGAGTTGTACATCGCGTCCTCAACCGAGAATATGTAGCCATGTGCGTGTTGTGCTCAAGTCATTTGGATGAGAACACAACTCAAAGACTATGGTTCGTATTTGACGAATACCGATGTACTGCGACAATCAGTGCTATTGCGATCTCATGATTCGATTCGGCATTGAAATCAAAGCACATCGATCTTCGATATCACTTCATCAAGGACCACGTGGAGCAGTGCTATTGAATTATATTTTGTGGGTACAGAATACCAATTGACAGATCTTCTCACCAAAGCCTTAGCTCTTGCAGGGTTTAATGAGTTGGTCCACGGGTGGTATGAGGTGTATTACTCAAGAGGAACTGGATGAACTCTTAAAACATTCTTAAAAATCCAGTCAAACACAAAAACCTCTTTTGTATATATTTTTCAAAAACAAAATACAAAAATATAAAATCATATAAAACAAAAATATTCTTCTATCTATTTTTTCTTTCAACATGACAAGCACATCTCTTCTGTCAACACTCAAATCTTTCAAAATTCAGTATTTTTCCGATCAAGTGTTGAGGGGGAGAAAATATCTACTTAACTGTTTCAAAACATCCGTGTACTTGCATGTTATCTTATCCTGGTTGTTTCTTTTATCAATGGTGGTAAATTTTCTGGTTCAAATGACACTCCTCGGACTTAAATTTATAAACTTTCATTAATTCTTAAGTCGAGGGGGAGTGTTGTCAAGTTTCTTTCTTAAAATCTTTTGTTTGGTAGCCAAAATGGAAGTTAAATGGCCTTGGATGAAAAAGGAAAAGGTGGAGGGACTAAAATTGCCAAAAACACAAAGTCTTTTTTAATAAAACACCTCCACCTAACTTTAACCTTTCACATTTATTACTCTCATCTAACTCATCCTACGCCTAATAATCAAGCTTCAAATCTGTGTTTTTGATCGTCATATTGTAAGTGTTTTAAGTAATAAGCGTTATTACAAGCAAGGGTTTTGATTTTTATACAAATCCAACGGCTAAAACGATAGATATACGTGATTATGTGTTCTACGCATAAGCGTATGAACACACAATCATTGGTGTGTGTTTGTGGTTAAAAAAAGTGTGCCAAAACGTTTAAATAACATCAATGATACTTTGTTTATCCTCAAAATCCACCTAGAAACACGAATTGATTGTTTTTCAAAATTAGGGTTCATGAGTCGTTTTGGGTATTTTCAAATGAGAATGTTTTTGGTGATTGTTGTAGGAGGTTGTAGTCAAGTTGAATTGATTATATCTAGGCCCGATTTCACCCGAAACACTAATGAGTCATAAATTGAAAATTAGGGTTCTAGTTCATACAAATTGGGTTTTCTTGATTGGCCTTGAATTTGATGTTAAAACTTGGATAAAACAACTTACTATGCCTCTAAGACTTACCAGAAAAACTTTGGTGTAATTCCTATGGCTAAAATTCTTAAGCGTAATCTATGAACTATTAGGGTTTTGGTTTACGCGTAAGGTTTTCTACGCGTAAGCTGTTTGATATGCTTTCATGCCATGATCATTTATAGAATGAGTGTTAATGTTAATATTGATGTTATGATGATGTTATTTCAGGTTTGCTACTCGTAAAAATCACAATCAAGGTTATTGAAACTCTACGCATAAGGATCACCTTCGCGTAGAAAGTTATCGTAAGAGAAATCTTACGGCGTAACTATAAGGTTTACAAAGGGACTACGGCGTATCCGTGAAGGATATCGTAAGCGACCTCTATAAGGTCTACTCCTACGGTAAGCCTTACGCGTAAGGTTTTATATCGCCTGGCGTAAGCTCTAAGGTTACTCTGTTCCTACGTGTAACATTTCTTACGCGTAAGTCAGGTTCCTACGCATAAGCTTGTGTCTACGCGTATAACTTCTGTTTACGCATAAGCTACCATTTCTACGCATAAGCCTTGAATATACCTTCATTATGAATTGTTACGCGTGCAAACTTGTAAATAAATAAATCATAACGTCACGAAACCAATAATGTCACTAATAAGCTTAATCGTTCAATATGTTGTGTTAAATAAGTGATAACATAAACTTTAAAACTTAAAGTTAACTAACTCACGAAACTTATCGCGGCGTCATTGGACTATTGAACAAACAAGTGACTTTGGACTCGTAACTATCATTGACATTGCACATTCAATAAGTAGACAATAAAACCTTCGTTGACTAACATTATGTCTTTCGATATGTTGGTTCTTTTGGCTAATGTTATTTCAAATCACGACATGGCTGCTCAAATGAATGTGGATGCACCTGAGGTTCTCACAGTTGCCGATATCTTCCCTAATGGCTATCCGAGGAAGGTTGGAAAGAACAATCTCAGAGTTGACTTTGAAACTCTCACCTGCTCGGAATCTTCATGTCTCATTCTTTGTGGATGTTCTAAAGAATCATCCCTACAGAACATGCTCACACTCGCCACTGTTGAGAGATCTACATACAGCAATTACGGAATACAATGCAGATGGTCAAAGGTCAAAATCTTGTGACAGTGGCGCTCAATCACAAGCAACTCACCATCACTCCTGCGACTTACGAGTTGTTCTCCTCATTCCGACATCATACCAAGCTGAATTCTCTGCTGCACCTACTGAAGAGACGGTTCTGCAATTCTTGATCAATATTGGGTATGACGAAGCTTCAAGGGTTATCATTAAGCATTCTCACGTGGATCTCAAGAACATCCCTCAGCCTTGGAGAACCCTTTATATCGTCTTCACAAAATCCATTTCGGTGGTGACGGCTATGAGCATCCCAAGCTCATGGAACTGCAAATCTTTTGGGCTCTAATCAACATGAAGCACATTGAAGTTGAAGCTTCGATTTGGGATGACATGATGACATTCCTCAAAAAGCTTGGCTCAAAGATTCCCTACATCGATATACTAAATGTTGATCCAGAGAGCACTTGGGTACAACCACGACATCCCAAAAGAATCAATGACCCGACAATCATGACATGTTGGTGAACCCACTCCAAGATTTAAGGTCGCGACTAAGAAACAAGGTCTTTGTGTTGCCGGTCACCTTCTCTCGAGATGAACTCAAGCTCTATATAAAGATATTTGGTCCTGTAGAAGAGAACAAAGTTGGATTTCTTGATGAAAAATCTTCGGTACACCGCAAGGAAAACCGAAGAGGAAGTGGAGGAAGTGCTGCAAGCACGAGAGTCGAAGGGCGTTCCCCGGAGGAATCCTCCAAGAGGGCAGTTCCGCCAAGGAAGTTGTTCCTATTCCATACCTAAGCCTGAACCGAGAGAAAGCTAATTGATGAGGACTCAGTCTGCATCGGATGAAGAGACTTTCTACTCTGCAAAGATGACACTACAATACCTAAACCTCCGTCCTCGGTGACCAGGGAAAAGGAAAGACTCGGTACTTGTGCCTTATGAAGAAAGCTCGGATGAAGAGCAGGCGATTACGGAAAAAGTTCAAATTCGTTAGACTTCAACACGTCGCACAACAATTTGCTAAAGATCAAATGGGTGGCCCAGGAGGGTCGAGTGGTGGAGTTCAACCTTCACCAGTCACGATACGGTTAATCAACCCGATAAGGGATCTGGTGCCACCACTTTGGTACAACAACAAACACGTGTGGAAGATTCTATTGATTTCAACATTGAAGAACCGAATCGAAAAGTTAGAAAGGTAAAAGATGATGAAGAAGCTGCAGCCACAGCCAAAGCTGATGAACAAGCTAAGTCTGGAACTAAAGAAGATGTTGAGTATGATAAGTTTCTTCTAGATAGTCTGCGGTCAAAGGAAGAAACTTCGAGCCACCAAAGGACCGGAGTCTCCTCATATCTCATCATCATGATTCATCTCACTCTTCACCACCACCATCAAAAAGATCAACCAAATCATCATCCAAATCCGTGAAGAAGCCAACTCCATCTTGGATCTCTCAATCTAAGAATCGAATCGTTAAAGCTGTCAAGCGAGTCGAGAAAAGAAAGATATTCTCTACAAAAGTTGAATTTCCTTGCTAACCAATACATCTTCATGATGAGAAAGACGAGATGAAAGTTGAAAGGGAGTATGTCCAGAAGCTCATGAAAGATGATCTTCAAGGGAGCATGGACGAGATGATCAAAGGATACTCTCACAAGTTCCTTATGGAGGTCGTTCCTAAACTAACAAAGGAGATGTATACCAGACAACTTTATCCTAATCTCTTACATCTAGCCAAGCAAGCCATGAAATCAACTCCAATGAATTTGAGCATCAATCCAGTTGAATCCACAATTTTCTCGGATGAATTGGTGAACGGCTAGTAGCTCAAATGTCGAAATGTTGCAACGTTTGCCTCACCTGAAGCTAAATTATTTGAAGCATTGCTGGAATACCAACTCGGTCAGCATACTGAGAAAAAGGCAGTAAGGCCCTAAGCGTTCAAGAGCGGCGAAGACAAAGATCGGGATAAGGATAATGAGCCCAACGCACAAAGTCGGTGAATCATCCTCCATTCAGTACTCAATGCAACCTCCACCCCAAAGGACTCCAGCTCTACAAAGATCCCCTCCTCGCTCTTCTTGAGATAAACCTCGGATTCGAGCTACGCCCCAGACTCAAAAACCGGTGATCACTTTGAGTATACGGGTGGTGACGATGAGTAATACCATGAGCCGCAACAACAACCCGCCTCTCGAGAAAAAGTATAGAAACGGAACCCTCATCTAGGCCTAAGAAAAAGAAGAAGAAGGCGCCCAAGGCTGACGTCCTATCATGGCTAGATGCAGATACAACAGAGGAATTTGGTTTTCTACACTTGTTAATTCCACTCCACTACTGAAGGTCAAGATCTAGTAGCGGTAATACATTGGAGCATGCTAAGTTCTGCGAAAAAATTCGAGTAAAGAAATGACGAAATCGAGTTGCGGCAAATCAAGAATGAAGCTTTTCAACTGTTAAAGATAGCTCGAGAAAGTGCCATTGAGGTCGAATATCACCTTGAAAACATTGCTCGAGCTATGTCTAACAACGGGACAACCCTCCATATTACACCCGGTCTAAACCTCTACCAACAATTGGCCAACCAGATGAGCCTTGAATTCCATTCTGATATTTCTTCAACAAAGACTTGGATTTTCTTCTATACGGTGGTGATGGTTCAAGGAAATACGCTACATCTTTGACACTTCCATTCCGGCTGACAATATACTCTAAGCGCATAGCCATCGAGGAAAGATCTAATCACTTGTTCTCCAACAAAGTGGAAGATTATGACCGTGATGCAATGTATAGGATTCACCATTGGCAGGAACGCCGAATAATCTACTACAAAAGCTGCCAGGTTCAGAAATCTCAACATGAAGTGTTCAGTACTAAGAGTATCGTTGCCATCAAATACGTTGATCTTTCGTCCAAATGGGACTACACTTTTCTCAAGAATATTGTGGTCAAAAAGGCAAGACGAAAGGGATTATGCATTCTCTAAAGCTGACTTTGAGAATTTGTCTATCAACGACATTGAAGATATGTACCTTGCCAAAGTATAGGGTCGCATGAGACAATTTTCAACTGAAGTACAACGTGAATTCATCAAGTCATTGCTCATCTTCATCAGACGCATAGTCATAAAAGAACATGTAGAAGATCTCCAGCTTGCAGTTGAATCTTATCAGACCCGTGTCAACTTCACTCTACTGCAGCTTGATCTTCCGACATCAACCAGCTCTCACAATATACACTCATCAGCAAACCATTCGGTGTCGTTTACCGCAGTGAACTTCAAAGAAATTGCTTAATGGCGTGTAGAGATCTTCACAAGTTTGGGGATCACACTTTGAAGATGGTTTGGGACGGATTGGCTTATCGGTTGAAGGATATACATCAAAAGATTGGGTCTCCTAAGCGATGGAATTCTCGGGATCGAAGGGATGTGAAGAGGATCATCACGATGATTGATGAACGGTTGTATCGAAGGGATCAGTTCAGAAGATTGGAAAGCAATGTTGGTGGTCGACCGGGGATTAACATCACGGCTTTCAACGCGGCTCACATCCTAGTAACATCCTGGACCTGGTACCCCTTGAACTGCTTCTTTCATTATATCTTTGGATGTGTGATTTATATGTCAATGGCTTGTGCACATAACATGTACAACCCGTACTTGTCAAGAAAGGACCCGTGGTGCGCTTGTGCCACAATCCTTATAAAAGGAGCGAAAGCTTCTTACTTTTGAGTAAAACCTATCAAACCTTTCACTTTTCAAGGTTTTGCTCAAAAGAACAAGTACTTCCCCTTATGATTTACAAAGCCTCAACTGTTTATATCACTCGTTGAGGGAGAGTATTTGACTTAAACTTTGTTCACAAATTGTTCACAGTGGTCATTTTCCCACAAAACTCAAAATGGTCATATTTATTCTCAACATTTCTTCAAAAATTACACTTATATGCCATTTTGAGGGGAGAAAATTTATGTGATAAAATATGTTGTGTATGCTGCAAATGAATCTTTGTGCTCTGAGACTTAACCAACAATTGCGAGATCTTAGCACGTCAGTAACTCGAAAAGACTTGTCCGGATGGGTAATAATTTCAAGCTAGTTCGCTAGTGATGTAAACGTGTCTCGCAAAGGACTTGTCTATGTAGAATGTACCATTAGAAACTCACAGTAGACATGATCTTTGATGGGTTTGACAACCTTTCGAGGTTTGTCCACACCTTCAAGGTAGTTATTAGAGCTAGTTGTCACCTAAAGCTGACAATGTAACTCTTTAACTATTCAACGTAACCGTGTCTCGCTGGGGATTGTCTATCTTGAGTCGATCAATTCAAAAGTGCGCGCTCTTCTCTCACCGTGCAGATTTTTGTCTTAACTATTAAGCACATGTGGAGAGTATTTATGCTAAAAGATAAAACTCTCACAGTGGTACAAAATGTTTTCATTCACAAACACTACGAGAGATTTTCTTTAAATGGTTTTATAGCAATGGAGTTATAAGGAGATTAAGGTTAGGAATAACCGTCCTATGATCCCAGAGCGGAGATCTACCAAGGACACTACCAATAGTTAGAACTATAATTGTGAGAAAAGGAGAAAATGAGAATCGGAGAAAGAAGGAGTTGAAGAATTAAAAAGAAATGCAAAGAAAAGGGTGAAAAGAAATAGCCCTCCAATTTATTCAACTTAGGGCGACACGGGTTCAATTCATATGCTCTGGTTGTCACTTGATGACACCGGTATTGAAGATTAAAAGTCGTCATGGACCCAGTGGCGCATGCACTAAACCTTCTTAGCCACTCAAGTTTCTCCTAATAGAAGCTTGTTTCATTCTCACAGGGAACCCTACGTAAAATATCGTTTCTCTTAGAAATATAGAAGGAGACCCTCTCAGTCAGAAACTCACTATTGAGTCTAGAGCCACAAGATTCATCAAAAGATCTCTTAGGTATACTTGACATTTCATCACTTGATGTTCAACAATAAGAACTTCAGTGGTACATTATCGAGTCCTACATAGATCTTAGCAATCTGTCAAGAACATTTATGAGAGGTTCACACGTGATCCTCGATTGATTGAATGGAAACTCTGCCAGGTCAACATCAAAGCGACCACGACAGCAGGTCACTTCGGTAACTCCCGTAGATTACGCTAGTGTGTCTCAAGCGGTCTACTGATCGTGGTGATGCTTGGTGTACCTCGACTCATCTGAACGTAGATGTACCGGTACATCGCGTTATCTCACTTGTGGGACTCCGGTTGAGGCGGCCTTTGTGAGAATTAGAGTTGTGTTTTCACACTATCTTTGTTAACACTCGAAGTTCGAACTTGTAAGTGCGGTATCGCTTACTAACCTTTCTTATGTTTACTTCTTATGGAAGCTCTGGGGCGAACGATCGTGCAGATTCTTCACATGCTCATGCCAACATCATCACTAATGGAAGTTCTATCTAAAAGCAACACAAAAGTCGGAATGATTCTTCGTCAAACCAAAGAATCTACAATATTAAAGACTTAAAGAACTTCATCGTACTGGAATCAACGTCAAAGAGCGTGTGAGCATGTTGAAGAATGACGTGGAGACACTGGAGGCGAAGCGGAGACTTGATGCTGACAACAACAACATACTATCACTACCATCACAAAGAACAATGATCAAAGAACAAAGATTAAGATGGCGTCAAAGCAGAACTGTTTAAAGAAAACAATTTCTCTACACTGGGAAGATTGTTCGAATCAAGGAATTCTTCTCAAAGAAAGAAGAATGTCAGAAGGCGTCAAAGCTACTATTACATCAGCACTTTCACCGTCTGTATTCATCACCAACACTTGAGGGGAAGATTGTTGGAATCACTCCTAAACCTTAATTCAAGTGTTAGTAATTAATGTGTAATAGTTAGCTTAATATGGCCTCTATGTTAGTAATTAGCCTAGGCTTATATAAGGCCCATAAGCCTAGGCCTAGCCCAATAAGGAAAAGGATGGGAACTAGGAGGGTGCCTAGCTTCCCTCCTAAAAATACCTCATGTAAACCCTCACTTGAGGGTTGGTTTTGTTCAATTTATCTTTCATTCACATCTCTACGCATAACCGGTTTATTACTTTGTGTGTGTGTGTTTGTTTATTGTTCAACCGACTCTATCTCCTCTCTATTTCTTGTGTTGTTACTTGTGTTGCATATTTGGGAACCTAACAGATGAAGAAATCACAAGGGCATGGCCTACATGCAGCCCTACAGTATTGCAATGGAGGAGACAATGAAAGAAAGGAAGAATGGAGCACTCATGGCGTGAAAGACATAGTATTAAATTCGGTAATTTGGCCTTTAAAGATTGGTACGCAATTCAATTTGGGGATGCCAAGATCAATCTAAATCTTCTTATTAAGCTAAAAATTGATTACGAAGCACATTCGGAAGGATATGCTCTGCGGATGAGCATTTAAGTATCTGACAACAAGGAACTACTGCAGTCAGTGCGAAAAAGTAAAATACGGGGAAATTTTATGGGCGTCATGCAACCCGTATGGCTATGTGTAATGGGGAAACAACTTGGGAAGATTAGGAAAAGACAAATTCTTTTGGTCCTCAACCAATGATGAGGAGAAACGAGAGTTACCTTGGATGGACAACCTAGGGTTTGATAGTTGGGTAAAAATTAAGTATGGGCATGTGGACACATTAACAAAAGATAAGATTTGGAAGGAATACATGGATCGAGAAAATTCAGACGACAAAAGTCTCATGAACACGAGTAAAATAACAATTAACGATGACATAGAGTGGGTTAGTAATGATAAAAAAGAATGCAAGCGCGTTCTAGTGGAGAATTTGCTCGATGAAGAATGGTTCAAGGGCACTGCTTCTGATGACGATGATATCGAAGGGATGCCATATTACCTTGAGTTGCAGGAAATGAGTGATCTGATGGCGAAGCTGAACAAAGGAGGTGCAAACTCCTGGGGATCCCCTACAAAAGACCACCTCCAATTATAGTCGAAAATCGAATTCACTGCTACCACCTAGGTCGGAGGAGAAATTTTGTAAAGTCGGAAAATCGAAACCATTGAATACCTTCGAACTGCCTCAAATGTTGCATGGATGAGACATAATTTTATGAAGGATATCGAAAAGAGCAAGCTCAAGCGCCCCATAGAAGCCTCGCAGCTCGAGTCTAACTTAAAGACTTCGTCAATAAAGAAAAGTGCTCTTCGAGACAACCCGATTTATCCCTTTCTTTTGATTTTATTTCATTTCGTTGGGTTTTGTTTTCTAACCATTTTTGCAGAGACAAGAAGTAATTAGCTGCGATTCTTGATCTGAACGAGTTACGGCGTAACTCATCTTGGTGATTACGTAACCAACATTTTAGCGAATTCTTGATGCATTACCAATTACGGTAATACCATCTCGATGGTTACGCCGTAACTATCGCTTCACACTCATACGGGTTTTGCCATTCGGCGTAACTCTCTCATAGAACTACTGACGTAACTCTCCTCTGCTTTAATTCTTTCATTTTAAAACCATAACCTTGTATTAGTTTTAAATGAACTTTGTGGTGTGTTCCCTGTACCCTCACGAGACTTCACTCGTCCACTTGGGACACCAAGTGGTTTAAAAAACTTGTTGCATTCGCTAAATGCAACCGTGATTCCTACGAAAGTGAGTTAGGTTTGTTTTGTTTTTGTTTTTCTTTTTAGAATTATGCTTGTCGGTGTGATTTCAGGGGATTGAAGTTTGTTCATGGCGCAAACGAAGGCACGGTTCTTTCTCGTGGGCCTTCTTCTTTTTGGAGCAAATTTCAGTGAAGTTCTCGCTCTAATTCTACCTTTCTCTTCACCTTTATTTAATGCCTAGTACAAAGGGACTTGTATAATTCAAGTGGGGGGCGGGGTAGAATTATCTCTTGAACTTTATTTCGCCCTCATTTTCTAGTTTATTTTGAAAAATTATGCCATTTTTAAAATTTTGACATGTTTTTTCGAACCTAACTAGATTAGACCTTAGCCGAGCACATACAACCCTTGATATTACATGGTGAGATTAGCCTTATCTGTTTCTAATATTTTACCCCTAATCCACCAAATTATGAGTGTGCCGGTAGCTTGTAAACTTTAGAACTTGGCCTTTGCATCATTTCAAGACCATAGACGAGGTATGTTGAGCTAGCTCGATGTATTTGGACTTTTCAGTTTTAGAAGGCAATATTATAGGATTATCACCCAAACAGCCTACCATTGTGAGTCTATCGATTAGTCACCTCGACTTTTCGACCCCATGTGAAACCTTTTGTTGCACTCCCCTTTAGTGCAAGATACCCCTAGATACACCCTTCCGAGCCATTCCTTTCATTTTGTCAACCCAATATATTGTTTCGTTTCACTTATACACCTTAGCCTACCCTGTAGTCTTTATTTGTAATTGGAAATCATCATTTTCCTAAGTTCAAGGTTAGTGGAAAGGTTTGGAAATCACGCTTTCATCGACAACAATTATGAAGATCATTGAAGACCCCCCGGGTTCCCATTGTTCATCTCAAGTGGGGGGATGTTATGTTATTATGTTATGTTCAAAAAAAAAGTTGATTGATTTATGATATTGTAAAGTGCGATGTTATAAGCACTATAGTATGAGCTTTATTGATTAGTATCGAGGAGGCCACCTCGGTCACATTAGAAGATTGGAGTTGGAGTTATACCAACTGAAGAAGAAAAGGTAGTGTGCCCATCACGAAGTCCTCTAATGACACATCTACCTTGCATTTCATGATCCGGTCTCTAGACTTCTAAGCTTGAACTTTGGGCGGACGGTAAGTGGTGATGACTTAGTTATAGATTTAGACTACCTGCTTGTTTTTCATTTTACACCAATTATATATCCCATGTCTTATCCTACCTTTTAGTCATGAAGCGTGTCTAGGTGATGCAGCGAGCAATCTTTGGTGTCTTGGCCATGGATTTGGTCATGTATCATTGATTTTGTCCACTTCGCCATGACATGTTAGTAATGACGAGTCACCCTTTAACCTTTGTCGTGTCTACCCATATTGCCTTCGAGAATTGTTTAGCCCTTAACTCTAGTGGTGGAGATTTGTGTAACCGCCAAGCTTATGATAGAATACATGCTATGATTATGCGATTGAGTGATCACCCAGAAATTGACACTTAGAATAGTTGAGAGATTTGAGTGTTTGTTCCCCTTTCGTGAGGAGTTCGGCTTTGTTTTATTCTAGCATAAGGGATTTGTAAACTCATATTTTCCAGGTTTTGGGAGATATCTTTTCAGGAATCTATCTAATAAGGTCTACTTGAGGGCAAGTAGAGTTTAAGTGGGGGATATTTGATAACATCAAATAGTCCTGAATATAAAGTGTCAATTTCCCAGATAATACTCATTATTTATATCATTTATATGGATTTTCGCTTGTTTTCCATTGTTTTCCACTTTCAGGTAAATTATGAGCATTGGAGCTAAAGAGACGCGGAAATGGAAACATTACTGAAGATTTATCATAGTATGCTTATTTTGAAGAAGTTATGGCGTAACTCGTCTCTCACATATATCGCCGTAACTATTGCGTGACCCAAAAGTCCAACTTATCAAGAGGTTACGGTGTAACTCTTCCCAAAGGTTACGACGTAACTCCATTAGGTAAAAAGAGGTTCCACGCGCGATACTTACGCCGTAACTACTACATACTTACGACGCCGTAACGAGTTTATTGAAACTACGGCGTAACCACTTATAAGGTTACGCCGTAACTATATCTAGACATTTGAAGAAATAGAAGGTTACGGAGTAACTCCTCTAGTGGTTCGCCGTAACCCAGGACACGCTATAAATACCCCAGAATTCCAGCATTTCAAATAATCCCATTCCACACAACACGAGCGAGGGAAAAAGCTCAAGGCAGTCTAGGGAAGCATACTAGTGTTTCCAAGGGAGAAGTCACACCATTACGATAAGCTTTAGCGTTTATTAATTCTTTTACTTTCAACCATTTCGTACCTTTAAGAATTGTTGCATGATTAATATGAGCGGTAAGCACCCTTTGGTGCTAGCCTAGTTTATCTATTTTTTGTTTGCGTTTACCTTTACTTTCGTACAATTATTTCTAAGTGTATGCATACATAGTTCTTTGGTAGTCACCCTTGGTTCGGTAGTTTTGAATGGATAGCCAATTGCCTAGGTTGACCAACTGACCTAGGTGAGCGGATTGAGGTATATGACCAACTGCGACCCTTTCTACTTGTCGATTTGACCCAGATCACCTATCGTTTAGATGAACTAAGAATTGGGGGTGTGGTCTAAATTTACTTGGGCACTCACTATTTAGAATCTAGCATGTAGCGGTACTTAATGACTCGGTCTAGGGGACTAGGAACAATAGGACTGCCCCGACCCACAAGGAAAGGAATCACAAATAATGTTGTCCTACACGGCAAACATAAATAATCCAAAGAATAATCATAACCGGAAAAATTCAAGTCAATATGACTTCCATACATTCCAAGCGGAAAAATAAGCTCAACAAAATATCTAAAATAATGAAGTCTTAAATGGCATCATAAGTTGCTAAAATCTCTAAAGGTAAGTCAACTCGATGCACTCATCCCAAAGAAAAACCCGGCTCAAATCTTAGAACTGCCCGGCGGAAGAAAAGAAATGCGGTGTCTGCTTCAAAAGCTTCAGTGACAGATATAAAAAGCTCAAGCATCGAAGCGATCTAGAATACAAAATATAGTGGAAGCAAAACCATAATCATTTTGAAAGTATAAATCGAATTATCGAATAAAGGTTTGTTAACTACCACGAGCCCGAAACAAATATCGATCATAATCATATTCACATAAGGCAACATTTGTAGGGGAGAGAAGTCACGCATCATCAATCATCACCATTATGATAAGCTTTAGCGTGCATCCATATCCCATGAGGCAGTGTGGTCATATAACATAATTTGAGCTCTGAGATGAGATAAGGGGCGTGGCAGAACATACTCTCTGCCCTAGAGTCATGTCGAGGTGCATCACCACACGGACATGGCCCCATGACTAGTGAAATATTTTGTTTCGGGTGTCAAACTATCTTAGGTCAAATCGAGGAATTCAAAAGCGACCGGAGATCATACTTTATGGCTTGGTTAAATATTTTCAAAATCAGAGTTTCATAATTGTTCAAAATAAATTTGTTTCATAATTGAAATCGAGGATTAGCAACGGGTGAACAAACGGAATGGGGTTCTAGCAAAGGCGAAACCTTAATATAAAAGCTAACGAAAAGAAAGCACGTTCAAGACCTAAAAAGGTTAGAATATACATACCTTATTCCAAAGCAAATGACCACAAGCAGAAATCGAAAAGCAAAGGATTACTCCTTCTTCACATATCCTATACACATACTTAATTAGGTACATGTTATTTATGATTCCATAATCGTCGAAATTCTTTTAAATGTTTGGTGTTTATACTTATGTATTTGATCTTAATATTTTAGAGATTTATGATTAAATGAGACTTAAGTGTTTACCAATATTTTAGTTTCTTTAGTATGTCATTTATTAAAGTTTAGGGTTAAATGAAAATAGTTTATTTCTTCACACATGAAAGTAACAGAATTAATATATGCTTCAAACCTTAATGTCTCATTTTATTTTCTAGTTTTCTCATTCTTTTAATTCATATTTGCAATTACTTTTGTATTCGTCATTTAATGACTCATTACTCTTGTTTATTTACTTTCAATACATTCATGACTTAACCATCGTTACTTATACACATATTATCGTCAACTTTTATATCCATACGTGCGTTTTGATACATTTACTTATCATCGGATCAAAGACACATCGACACACAGCACTATAGCTTTGAATAGGCCAATTGCTTACCTCAACAAGTTCACTTGACTCACAACACACGCGATATGTTCACAATTCAAGGTTGGTTCACCCTCCTTAGGTTCTAGGTTTTACATGATCTTTGCCCATTAAACACACATTCAAAACCCTCATGGTTAGGCTTGTATGTAGGGTTACGGCCTCCAGTTTTTCGCAAACCCTATCTCTTCCTCGTATCTCTTACTTATTCACGTTTGCATGTTTTACCTTGTCCGTTCGTCTATATGTGGTTGGTTATATATATAGGATGCCTAGGGATAGATTCACATAACAATTCAATATGTTCTCAGTAATTATTTATAAGGTCGATTTGTTTTAATGGTTCAATTTCTTTTATCTTGACATAATAACGTTCAACCAATACGTATTACATAACATTCTTTAATATTTATAAGATTACATTATGTTGTTTTTGTTTCACGGCTTGACCAAAAGAAAAAGAAAACACGCTCATTAAACAAAACAAGAATGATATATATATTAACTTAAGGTGTATTAAGGAGACAATAGAACAGATCACCTGGAACAAAACTCTCGGCACCAAGGGTTTAGGCTTCGGCGATGAAAAGAAAGGAAAGAGGCAAAACGGGGTTTAAGAATTGTGTGTAATGGGTATTTATAGTTAGCATAAATTGTTCTAGGGCTTTTGAGGTGTCTTAAGTCAACCGGAACAAACAACCGCAATTGGGTTCTCTTGGACTCCTAGCAAAGAAAGCAGCCCACATGGTTCACCATTAAGTGAAAACAAGGCACTCACTATTTAGTTTAACTTTAGTGCGTCAAAGTATCCGCATTACACATGTAGTTTTAGTTATAGATAAATTACTTAGGTTTTAATTTTGACGATGAATATAAATATCTTTTATATTTTATAAATTTCGATTCCAAGGGTATTTTACTTTATTAGTTTTAGATTTTAGGTTTTACAATAATATGACGATTATGACGGTTGACGGTTTCTGATGTGGTGGCATCTTTCTTTGATATGTTAGGGCGAATTGACCAAATGTTGTCCTCTCGAATTTGACCCCACATGAAGTAATTGGAAGTAGGTAGACGTAGACATAACTAGCTAGGAGAATTACTAGGTTAGCACCACTCTTCCTCTATTGATTTCCCTTTACCATTTATTTGCTTTAATTTGATATTGCTTCATTAGTAGTTTAATTAATTAAATACCTATCAAAACCATTATAATTTTGTGACAATTAGACTTAGTAATAAAACCAACACACATAGCTCTTGGGACGACCTCACTTTACGTTCTTGCATCTACACACGACCGGGTACACTGCCCGTTAGTGCATTAGGGTAGACCATAGGTATAGCGAGACACTATAAATATTAAGAGCTGGTAAGAAACTGCATCAACCATCAACCTCGTTCTTAACTTCCTTAGACTTGGGTGGTTAACAGTGTACTCGTGGTTGTGATTAAGGTAAAAGCGGCATGATTTCATTTGTACTTTCAGGGGATTCAACAACAATAGCGTGGTTGTTGCCGCCCTACTTCTTCCTCTTTGTCAACTACAACCTTCAAAGCTTCAAGCACGGCTTCTTTTCCTTCCACATGCAGTAACCATATAGTTACCACCATGATCTCCACTATCCAAATCCAACTCAACATCCATGTTTACATCCTCACACGAATCAATGCTCTTGCTCCTCCCCTTTGAGGAGTTGGCCTTCTTAGTCATCTTCTTGACTCTATTAGATGTAACAAAGGGACTTCTTAGTCTCTCCAACACAGACACCATGTGCTTCAACCTTCTTATTGTATTTTCCATTTTTTTACATTTAGCCTTTAATTCATTCACTACTTCTATAATATCGACCTTGGATGTGGTACCGGTGGGATCAGATATGGTGGCATTAGGTTGAGCATGGTGACACTTGATGGGTTCAGCATCGATGGTTTGGGTGTGTTAAGATTCGGTAAAGGTAATGGTTTAGTAGTGGATTCAGTTGGGTTAGCGGTGTGTTGGATTTAGTAGTTAATTTTGAGCATCAGTGCTTTGGGTGGGTTGGGATCTGGTACCTCCTCATTATCGAGGAATGTCGGCAAGTTAAGCATATTAGGGAATAAAGGTGTAAGCTTTCCGAGAACTTTTCATTCTTTTCCTCAAGTGTGTAAATACCTTAGGTAACATATGATGTACCTTATACTCCCTTTTATGAGGAATGGGTTCTGTGATCTGTTTCTCCACTATTAATTGAACAAACCTAGGATATAAGTAGTATTTACCCTTTTCCTTAATGTTCTTCATAAAACCCTCAAAGATCATCCTAGACCAGTTAAAGACCCTCCCTTGTGATAAACATATGACAGCAGTTGCTATTTTTGATGGAAACTCATCAAATCCAGTGGTCTTATTGCTTAACACACATACAAAGTATGTATCAAAATGGCTTCCACTGGGGTGAGAACATACCTTTATGATACTTAATTCTTTCTACATTTTTCTCATAACCCAATCTTTCCAACCCCTCAAAAATATCATCATCAGAAAAATTGACAACCCCATCAGCATCCTCCAGCTTCAAAACCTCCCTAATCACCTCCTCTTTGACTATAATCTCATTCTCATCAACAACACTCCTAATAACCTCTGCTCCATCTTGTTCTTGAATTTCTGCCTTCGACCAAAATTGATGAATGTAGGCTTTAAGAATGATAGTTTGTACAGTTAAATCATAGTGAATTGGAGTGTGTTTCATAAAATCAATCATCTCATGGAACCCTTCTGTATGATTGTTCTTGATTAGGTACGCAACGAGGTTGTAGGTGGTGGAA
This sequence comes from Chrysanthemum makinoi, assembly GCA_910596185.1. Lineage (NCBI taxonomy): Eukaryota > Viridiplantae > Streptophyta > Magnoliopsida > Asterales > Asteraceae > Chrysanthemum > Chrysanthemum makinoi. The sequence continues at coordinate 6,955,650 of OU343221.1, read as the reverse complement.
TATTCTTTCGGCATTGTATGATTTGGATGTAAAAGACATGTGCTTTGTGTAATTATCAGTTTGGGAGTGGTTGGGGTTTGTGTATAGAGCGCCAATTTCAAGTGTTTAAAGATCAATTTTTTGATCGTAGCGCATGATTTGGGGATTATATACTCTATGACCAAGATGTTACATAACAGCCCCTTGAGTTTCCATTTTCATCAATACTGCACTAGCAGTGGTTAAAAAGATACTAGCATTGGGTTGCCCACATACAGCGATGGTTAGAAAGATACTAGCCGTGGGTTGCCCACATCTAGCGGTGGTTAAAAATATACTATAAGTGGGTTTCCCACAATGGCTAGCTTAGACAATGTGGTAAACCCCAGTCAAATACTCAACTCCAAAGTCATTACCCATCAAAGACTAGGTTTACTCCACAACAACTCACACCTTATTCACATTTAAATACTTTATCACCATGATGTTACACAACAGCCCAATTGGGTTTCCATTTTCATCAAAACTGTACTAGCAGTGGGTTGCCCACTTCCAGTGGTGGTTAGAAAGATACTAGCAGTGGGTTGCCCACAACCAGCAGTGCATATACTAAGTGTTAAACACCCAGTCAAATAGTCAATGACTTCATTTACTACACAACAACTCACACCTTCTACACATTTAACTCATTGATTTCTTTTTAACTCTATTTAATAACATATGACCCATAAACCACACATATCTCTCTTGTATTCCCAAAAATTCTTCTCTCTAAAAGTATTTCTTTCCTTAACTATTTCGAAAACATTTTAGGCAACATGAGTGGCTCACCAAAACATCCACTGGAAATCTCTTCAGATTCAAATTCTTCTAATAGTTCATCCTCAAACAATACTTGGGAGAACTATTTTCCTCCAAGAAAAACATCTCTCACCTTTATGAGGACAAACATACCTGTTCTCTGCTGGACCTCTTCCATCCAGACCTCCGTGAACCACTCACAGCCCACCTCTTAAAGCACTTGCAGCTCCACCACAACCACTGGTCCATCCTCATCAAGCATCCCCAAAAGAGAGAGAGTGAGGGGACTTGCTTGCCCAAAAGTATGGGCTATTATTGGGGGACAAGGAGTTCAACAGAAGATGCCAGCATGGGCCATAGCAAAGAGGCCATAGATGGTTTAGGTGGTTATGTTGATGTAGTAGTCTTTTGATAGTAGTCCTTAGTGGTTGACTGTTGATGTACTTATTAGATGGTTATATGAATGGGAAGCATCTAGCACTGCATCCTTTGATGTAGTTTTATTAATTAATGAATAATTTCCAAGTATATAAGCCTGGAAAGAAACATGTAAGTCTGGAGATCTGGAAAGTGAAATATATGAACTTTAAAGAAGTCAATTACATCTTTTTGAAACTAAGATGAAGTTTAGGAAACAAACATACAAGTTACGCATGCTGATAATCTAAGTTTAACTAAATTTGTCCTTCATTTTAACTGTTCAGCAGCGCATGCTAGTTGGCTTCCAAGGTGACCTTATTCTATCTTACAGAACAGTTCCTCGTGTTCCGGTCTTGCCGCATTCTCTCTTCCATTTCTCTTTCAGCCCTATCTTGTTCGGCTAGTTGTTCCATTATTGCTTCATCTTCATGCTGCTTAGTAATCGACTTCTCACCATCCACATTTCCATTTATTAAGTTGTGCTCATCTTTATTCTTGTCACCTGTTTCCTTGACCGCCACCGCACATTTTTCAGCTACATCCTCCTTAGAGCCTTTGTTAAGTTGTTCCCTAAATAGTTCATTAAGCACGTCATCTCATGGTCTTTCGACTTCAAAAGACAAACGCTTACGCACAATCCCTATTATATATGTAAAAAAAATATATAAATTTTAAAAAAAATGAAGGATCATAAATATATTACTAAAACTATTTATAGTATACTAACATAAGTATACTAACAAAAGTAATGAGTTTTACCGTTAGACATTACTACAAATATGAAATTGAGATTACTCAAACAATCTATATGTAGTTGGGATAAGTTATTAGTTTCATCCAGTGGGCAGTTGCCAAGCTTAGGCAACTTAATAAATTTTTCATATAACACAAATAAATGTGTATCTTAGTAAATCTTAGGCAGTTGGCACAAGTACAACATTAATAATAAACAATCACAAAGGGTGGTTCATACTTCATACACTCATTAAAGTGTATCTTTGATGATACACTAATTTCGGGCAACCTTAGAAAGTTGACATTGTTGGGTAACCTAAGTAAATGCACAAGTACAAAGGGCTGGTAATTTGCACTTGGTTTAGTTGTTAGAGTTTACTGTAAACTCCAAGAATTATTTCCACCTAAATTTGTTCAAAACACAACCATGGATTACGATGACAACTCTAAGTTTTAGGTTTATTTAATGCATCCATCATCGAAACATGCAGTTAAACTACCTAAAAATATCACTTTCAATAAACTAGTGGCATATGTGAAGAAAAAGGTTGACGGTGTCAAAGACACACAAAATGCTAAAGTGAGGTTATCTTACAAAGATGGTTCCATGGAATGGGACGTTGTTGATGATGATGATGTCCAATTCTTCATTCATGAAGTATGTTGTAAGAATGTGAAAACTCAGGCTCTGTTCATTTCAATAAAGAACCACCACCTTCAGAGGTAAAATCATCCTCAGCTTCTAATCATTTATCATTAGATCTGAATATTCCGCTACTTCACAAAGATGGTTATCATGACACCCCAAAGGTTGAAGAATACTCTTTTCACCAACCTGATCATTCACTTCCTCTGTCGCAAAGAAACTCATTTAAAAATATGCCCATGCCACCAACTGCACCAAAACCAGAATTAAAAACAAGCGATTCCCAGAAAAACTATACCGTTTTTTTCAAACATAAAGAATTTTTTAATAAAGCAGAATGCATGTTTGCTATTGGAAAGAAATCATTAGTTGAGCGTTTTGAATACAAAGTTATTAAATCTGAACCCACGAGGTACAGCGTGAAATGTATAAATGAAGGCTGCTCATGGAACATATACACCGTAAAAAACTGGATAGCACATTCTTTGTATCTAGCATCAACGATGTCACACATGTTCAAGAACTGAATTACATCCTAATCATCGTAATGCGACAATGAAATTGCTTAGTCAGTTGCTAATCGAAAAATTGAAAGATAATCGGGGTATATACTAATGAAAAGGACATACAAAGAGATATGAGTCTTGAATGGAAAGTAAACATTTCTTACAAACGAGCTTGGGGAGGTAGGAATTTGGCATTTGAGGTGTTGAACGGTAAACATGAAGAATCGTTTGAGCAGTTAGCTTTATATTGTCATAACCTAAAGCTAAAAAATGAGGGGACGGTTACACACATCGATACAGACGATGCTGGAAGATTTAAGATGGTTAATAGTAGCATTTGGTTTTGCGGTAAGTTTCGGGCACATTTATATTTATTGTTATTATTATTATTACTATTATTATTCTTATTAATATTCTTATTATTATTATTATTATTATATTAAGCTTTAACGTATACTAACCACTAATATATACTTAACAATACTAGATTCGGAGTTTTATAGCCTTCATGCGGCCATTGATTATAATTGATGTTGCGCATCTGAAAGGGAAGTATCTTGGAACCAACATGCTTGCTGTTGGTATGGATGGAAACAATCAGATTATTCCAATCACTACCGGGGTCACACAGGGTGAGACCGCTAAATCCTGGACATTGTTTTTGAGGTGGTTGAAAGAATGCATTGGTGAAGTGCCTAATCTGGCGATTATTTCAGACATGCATCAATCAATAACAAAAGCTTGTGACACAGTTTTTCCAAATTGCTTTCATGGTTATTGTTGTCGTCACTTGATGATGAATTGCAATTTGACCCGGAAAAAGAATAAGGCTTTGTACTGGAAGGTGTGCAAAACCTATACAAGTGAAGATTTTGATAAAGCAATTTCCGAGCTCCGTGCAAAAAAAATCAGAAGCCGTCAAAAAACTTGAAGACGCCGGGTATGAAAAGTGGTCAAGGGCATATTGCACAGGAAAAAGATACAATTATTTGACGTCAAACAGTGCATAATCAATAAATTCATTAACAAGGCACGTTCGAAAGGTACCAATAACTATGCTCTTGGAGTACTACAGAAGGCTTCTACAAGATTGGTATTTCGAACGTCAAGAAAAATACTACGGTATAACTATATATTCGCCGTCTATCATTTACTTGTTCGATAAATGTTACCTGATGTATGTTTATTTTGTAGATGCACATGAATTTGAACTTACACAATGGGCAGCTAGGAAGGTTGAGCAGAGAATGTTAAAGAGTGCTAATTGGGAAGTAAGAGGCATTGCCATGTGTGCTGTGTACCAAGTTCTAGACCATCGTCATAGTCATATTGTTGATTTCCTAAAAAATGAATGCACTTGCAGGTACCTGCAATAAACATGTTGTTTATTACGGTAAATGTTGTTTATTCGTGTATGGATTTTGAATACGAACAACGTGCAGGAAATGGCAACTTTCGGGACTACCATGTGGTCATGTGTGTGCCGTGTGTAAAGAAGAAAAATTGACTAACTGTAACAAATGGGCGGAAACATGGTTTACAAAAACTGCACTCAAAGGCACATATCATGAAATGGTGTATCCTTTGGAAATACAGTCAAGATGGCATGATCCAGGTAACTTGCAAAAGGTTAAACCGTCGTTGATGGACAAGAGGCAGGCAGGAAGACCCAAAAACAAAGATCGTATCCGATCAAAAAATGAGGAGCCAAAAGTTGTAAAATGTGGAAGGTGTGGTACCGTAGGGCATACCCGTGCAGCATGTATGGAACCATTGCCCATAAAATAGGTAACCTACCTTGTTCATTCAAATGTATAACTAATCTTGTTTTTAAGTATTCTGACAAGATAGGTTAAATATGTTGTCAGAAAAAAACGAATAGCAGTCGGACAATGGTAAAGAAGTTATGCAAGAGATGGCATATGAACAGGGAAGTCGTAAACGTAAGTCAAGTATTGAATTTCAAGTGATAGAGGAACCAAAATCGCAAGTGGACGACGAATATTTTCAAAATGGGAGAATTTACCAGGATTGGGATGCCGACGTTGGGATGGTGAACCAAGTAACAGCGTTTGGGACTATATTGCTGTGGTGATTGGTGCTAGTAACTATATTGCTAGCAATGTTGCATCAATTTTAAGTTTCTTGCATTTTAATGTATTTTCTTCAACCAAGTATTTGAATGTTGTTATGAATAAAACGTTGTCTTTGTGTATGAATATTTCTTTATGTTTTATGTGAAAGGGCTTGTTCAATAATTGTGAAAGGTTAATCAATGCAAAGGATTGTGAAGTGTGAAAGGGCATATTCAATAATTTTGGTTTCTACTGTTTTTTAGTGTCATTGGTTGAAGTTAAATAGCACTGCCTATGCCTATGTCATTGGTTCAAGTAAGTGTATAAATAATTGGTGTGCTAGCCTTTGATAGGTGTGCACGGTGTGAGAGAAAAAGTCGTATGCAAAACCAGCAAGCATTTGTCCTCTTTTGGATGTGTGTTCAGAAATAGTAAATCTTGTGAGCATGTGTAAGTGAAAAAAAACAAAATTAGTGCCAATATGTGGCTGGGCTTTAAAGCAGTTGAAAGGCTGTAGTTTTTTTTTGGTCTTATTCAATAATATGGGAGCAGCTGTGCATCATGTGGGGGACTGAATTATGAGGACAGGGATTGGAGATGTGGAATAGGCATGTGAAAAAGGAGCCTATGCTTACAGGGATTTTTTTTTTGGTGTTATTCAATAAAAACTTTATTATGTGTTTAAGAAAGTTTGTGTTTATGTTTGAGAAACATGCATGTGCAATGAATAAAAATAATAATAAAAGCTGTAATTTTAGCATGGATAAATTAAATCAAAAAACAAATCCAATAAACAGTAATGTATGTATATGCCTTTTGTTTTTATTTGCTGGTTGCCTATTTAAGACAGCTAACCCACCTTGTTAGTGAACCACTTTATTTTTTTATTTGTGATAAAGAAGTGAGATAAGGAAATGTCTAGATATCCTAGGTGTGATAAGCTTAGAGCCGATGCAAATTCTAACAACTGGCCTGATATGTTAGTGTTCTATTGCTACCAAGCATCTGGCGAAGATATTGGTATGGCACAAAAAATGAATGCGTTTGTGGGAAGATTGCTTCAAATCACTGAAGAAAGGCTTAGCTTCATTCAAGAATTGGAGAGTGTTGGAAACACGCATGCTCAAAAAACATCAGAATATTTGAGGGGGGGTTCAAGGTAAAGATGATCAAAAGATCATGCAGATGCAAATCCTTGCACGGGAACTGGAGCTGAATGCTCGGAACCATGACATCTTTATCCAGAAACTCAGGGGATTGATGGATCTCTAAGTATGTGTGCGCTAAGTGTTCTCTGTTGTTGGTTGTTTTTTTAGTTGTGTGTGTCAGTGATCTTATTATAAGTGTTGTTGTAGTGCTTGTGTGTGACCCATGAAAATCGATTGTAAGATATTGCATTGAATAAAATGGGTTGTTAAATTTGTAGGCCTAACCTTTTTGTTTGTTCGCATCTTCATTCTCATATTTAAATAATTCTCTTCTCACACTCTTTGAGTTGTTTAGTTTTCGTTTTTGGTCTTCGCATCTGCATTCTCATCTTGAACTAGTTGCAGTAGTGGTTTGTTCTCAACTAGCAGTGGTTTCTTCGAAGCAGTGGATATGGAACCACTGCTAGAGAAAAACAAACCACGTCTAGAAGGATGAAACCACGACTAGAAGCATTCTTGAAACCACTGCTAGTTCAGAAGGATGAAACCACGGCTATAAGGATGAAACCACGGTTAGAATGATGAAACCACGGCTAGAAGGATGAAACCACTGATGAATGCCATTTAAAAATAAGTTAACAAGAAAATTAATAAGTCATAATAAATAGGCTACCATGAAAAGGGGACTTCTCTTGCAAAATGAGAATCATTCCTGCGACTAAATTCTTTAACTTTGCAGCAGTGGTTTCTTCTGAAATATGTCATTATTTAAAGATAAGTTAACAAGAACATTAATAAGTCGTAATTAAAGGCCACGACGAAAAGGGCACTTATCTAGCAAAATGAGAAGCATTCCTTCTACTAAATTCTTTATATACGTACGGTACAAACAAAGCGCAACCATGCGAACACTTTTAATGACAACGATATTTACAAAATACATACATCCCATATAAGGGATCACATTTAATTAAGTAGTTGATACATTAGTTTATCTACTTGTCTAATACAAACTTCATACCGTAATACAAACTTGCTCCCTTGATACAAAATGTTAGAATTACAACCAAATATGACTACAACATGACTACCAAATACATACTCTGTGTTTGAAAAAAAAATTAGCCATATGCTCACGATATGCAAGGGCAGCCTGTACAGGATTATCGACGGCCAATGCCTTCCCATGTGTCAATCGATATAAGAATATGCATACCCAGATATCACAATCACCAAACAGCCCCCGATCTGGCGTTGTGCGCATTCTTGAAGGTAATTGCATATGTTGTCGGATTTATACCTTTCTTCTTGAAGACACTGGCTTCCTCTAGAACGATTGGTAGTCCACCTGTATATACATCGAACATGTTTGGTTATTTTACATACCAACTTAACTGATCACATACCAACTTAACTGTTTACATATGACACACTGAAAACATAAACTACAGCAAACACTGTTAACATAAACAACACCATACGCCAATGAAACCGGACATCCTAATAAGCCATTGTATCTGGATGAGTCTGCAAAATAAGTAATTCATAGAACGGGTTGAACATAAAGGAGCCACCATCTCCCTTGATACCCAGGTTCTGGAAGTTCCTAGTAGCAAGATTGTAGACTACAATGGTTGCATCAAGTCCGTCATGGTTTTCAAGTTCAAGGACAGGGTCGTTGTTAACATCAAAACCAATTAATTTGAGTGCTATTGGAGTGGTCATGCTAAGTAGCTGTGTAGAAGATGCTATCGTTCTACCAACAACAGTTAAAACCCAGATACATAAAATAGAACTGACATCCCCATGAATGTTTCGAAACCCACGTTTGTCTCTTAGGTTAGACACATAGAACGGTAAAGGAAGTTTTCCTATTAACCGGTCATGAATGTCTAGGACATGGAAACGGTGGGTGAGCAAGTCAAAAGAAACAATCATGTAGCTCTTGAAGGTGCTACCATCATTAGCATAGAACCGTTCATACCCACACCAATAGATATGACCCCCAACATTTGCTTGACTTGCTTTTTTGATTCTGATTATGTTAGGAAACAAGCATTGATGATCTAACACCCTCCATTGTTTTGAGGATAAGGTGAAAATTAAGACAGTGCATGGTTGTTGAGGATTGAAGGGGTATGAAATTTTAAGGAATGTCGGATCAAAGTTCTCGGGATGAATCCCAAAAGCCAAAAAACGTTTTTCATACTCCTGTGATGTGTTCACATATGGGACAAATGTGCCGCGTGATCGTTTGATGGATGGGTTCCAAACAAACGCCATGGTATGTTTCACAATTGGTCCATATGTAAAACCTCATACTCCATGGGACCAACCAAGGGGTTGAGTCGAGAGAAAAACTTATGTTTGAGGAAAGAGGGTTCAAGTTAAAATTTTGATCAACCAAACCCACGTAACCTTTAAACCTCTGCGTGTACGAAAAGGTAGGAAACTGGTGGAGTAATCCGAACACCACAACGAACACTGAAATGCATGTTGTCTATGCAAGACTTGTTGGATCGATGTACTCTAACCAAACTAACTTAAATAGCTTGTTAAGGTTTAATAACCTCGGATAAATCCTAAGTTATTAACAATGAAACACTGAGCAATCTTTGTAAAGTATGCGGAATTTACTTAACAAAGCTAAGAAGAATATAACTTTAACTTTGAACGATTTTATTAATAACTTTAACTCTGCTTATTATGCAGATCTTTTAACAACTCTAATAATATCGAACTTCTCTAAAACTCTAATAATGTCGCGTATTTCTAATGCCAATCTAGGGGTCCTTTTATAGGCTTAAGGATAACCCTAGTCGGTTTACAATTTGTATCCTTGTACGACAAGTAATCTAATAAAGAATATTCTAGAATTACAAGACTTTCCATAAACGAATATAACAGTTCTTTTAGCCTTGCAGTACTTTGACTTTGACAGCAGTACTTTGACTTTCTCTTTAGCAGTACTTTGACTTTTCCAGTACTTTGTCAATCTTCAGCACTTTCATATCCCAACAATCCTCCTCTAACTTGAATTCTACTTGCTTGACTTCAAGTTCCTTTGTGAATTTATCTTTAGCTTCTCCATCTTCAATGAAAGATTGTATCTTTATCTTTAGATTATATCTTTGTAGTCTCTGTGCTTATATCAATATTATCAAATTTTCTTTAGAATTTATTCTTTTCAGCATCATTCAGCAAGCTCCATCTTTTCAGCAACACAGCAACATATGACAGTTTGTACATTAATTCAGTTTAAGTTGCAGTCTATTCTCATCACTTCCAGATGTGTAAACTTCTGTGAGAGGTGAATCAGTGAAAATTTAATGGATTTTGTTCTCTTTACCAAAGCCATTAACTCTGGAGTAGCCAAATGTTTTGGTGTTTAAGACCATGGTACATTGATAACCATATGATTTTTAGCAAATCATCAGCTATCAACAGATTTGATTTGTCTTTACCAAAAGCTGTACCCTTTTGGACTAGTTAGTTCTTCTAAGTATGGTGAACTAATTACCAAATAATGGTTTTTCCACAGGCTTTACCACAAGCCATTTTCTTGTGGGCTAGCCAACTCTTCACATTAACTGATATGGTGAGTTGATTACCATACAACTTATTAGCAAGTTGTCAACTAAAACGGATTTGAGATATCTTTACCAGAGCCGTTTGCTCATGGATTAACCAATCCTTTTGTAACCATGGTGGATTGATAACCTATTGGTGTTACCATCTCAAAAACCATTTATCTCTTTTAACCTTTCTTTCAAAATATTTGTCACTTAACAAAAGTTTTCTTTCAAAAATCATTAACTGGTTTAAAGCTACAAGCAGTACTTTGATGAAAGTACTGTTTGATCAGCAGTACTTTGAATAAAGTACTGATTTTTCAAAAATAATTTATTCAATTAAGATTCATACCAGTTATTCATCATCATCAGCAATAGTAGTCCATCTGATAAACAATTTGATGACCAAAAGAGCATTTCATTGTCTTCTTCAACTTCCATTCCATGCTCTAGCATTCTCCTCATAAGATCAGCTGTAAGTGGATATCTTTTGTCTGCTAACATATGAATCATAGTTCCATCTTCTAGCTCTAAAACATGTACTCCAGATTCTTCAAAGAATCTCCAGCTGACAATCTCCCAATCTTCTTGGTTCTTCCAAATCTCAGCAGTGCTTTGTTCTTCAGTTTCCCAAATAGTTGTGAGATCTCCAAGCAAGATTAAACCAACTCCTTCTGATGGATTATGTTCAAAATAATCTCGCACCAAATGATATAGATGAAATAAATCCACTCTATCTATTATGTGCAATAAATCCCATAGCATACTGAACACTCTGAAACTTTCATCCTCTCTACGAAACATCAGATAATTTCCACCCTTAGAATATACAACTTCAAAAATAGTTATTGGAGATTTGTTCATCTTCATGTCAGCATCATCTTTAGAATAATCAAATTCTACTACTCTTAAGTAATTCCTTAGCTCATCATCTGTCTCAGATCTTAACTCAATCTTCTTTGATGACTGTGAATCTTCAACTTCAGTTTTCTTTTTCTTTTTAAGTTTCCTTTCTTAACATCTTCTTTCTGAGCATCATCATCTTTAAAATCTTTGATACTCTCAACATTTTTCATATAAGCCTCTCTAACAGCTTCATATAACTGTTTCATATTAACATAATTCAACTTCTGCAATCCAGTATATCCTTGAACTTTCAAATAGGCCATCATTGCATTCCTTTGTTTAGCAAGATTTGGTCTTCTTGGTAGAGAAGAAATAGGAATAGGAGATGGTATAGCAGCTTCAGCATTCAATTCTTCTTGTAATTTCCTAGCTGCTTCTTCATTCATAGATTCTTCATTAGCAACTTCAGCATTCAACCTTCACTTGCACCTTTCTAGCTGCTTCACCGGTCCTAGCAACTTCAATTGCTCTAATATCTGCCAATGTAAGCTTCTTTTTCTTTGTTTCAATCATCTTTCCCTTTCCTTTATCTTTTGGATCAATAGCAGGTTGAGAAGCTCTTGGTTGTTCATCTGTAACTCCTGGAATACTAACACCCCTTGGCTTTGATAAATCATGCAAGATTTCAGCAATGGTTTCATCATCACTTGCAGTATGTATAGGTTTGGGTGTATCAGCTTCCTTTTCTGGTATAGCTGTTGAAGGACCAGCTTCTTCATCAAAAGCTAACAACCTTGGAGTAATCAATTCTTGCCTGTAGGTTCCTTGAAGAGCGTACTTGGATTAACAGTACCTTGATCATCATTACTTTGAACTCTAGTGCTTTCTTTCCTCGTACTTTCAATATTGTTTTGTTCTCAGTTACCTTGAAGTTGAACATCAGTATCTTGAACATCAGCTTGCTTAATTTGCTCAACTTCTTTATTCAGATCTTCATAAGTGACAGCATCTGGTTCTTCATTCAAATTCTCTTGAGATTCATCATCTTCATTCAAATTCTCTTCTTCCAAATTCCTCCCCAATTGGAATGAAGATTGTTTCTGAACCTTCTTGCCTTTGGTTTTCTTCTTAAATTCCCTAACTGGCCTTCCTTGCTGTCTTTGAGACTTGACCCATAAACGATGATGTTGAACCAATGGCCAGACAAAATTCTTGAGTCTTCTAAACTTAAGCTTCAACTTCTTAATCTGTGTAGCCTGATCTTCAAAAGATTTCTTCAGTCTTGTCAATTCCCTTGATAAAGCATAGTTGTTAAGAGGTGTTCCCTCAGGCGCCATAGCTTCTTCATCTCCTTTAGATGGTGAGTGTTCTTCTGGTTGAGAATCATGAACAGATACTTGTGGAGATGGTGGAGGTGAAACGACAACATCATCTTGAACTTCAGATACTTGCGGTACTTTGTGATGAGGTACCTTGAGAAGCAGTACCCTGTGTTGAAGCAGTACCTTCTCTGTCAGCACTCTGCACTTCATCCCTTATTGCTTGAACAATCTCCATCATTGAAGTGGTTAATGGAGTGTGTGCGCCAGTGAATAGATCACTTTTCCTTGCCATAAAAGTGAAAATCTTGGCTTGTTGCACCACAACAGGTAGAAGACTTGTAGGCTTTGGTACATCAGCAAGTTGTTTGTTTAGGAACACTTGAATAAACCTTGGATACATCAACCATCTTGATCCATTTGAAATATGAGATAACATCCCATCAAGAATTAGCCTTGAAAAATTGAAAGCACGATTTGTAGCTAATCCCACTATAGCATATGCTATGTTAGAACCAAATTGCTCCCATGATGTACTTTTAGCACTAATACAATGAAGCAATACATGAACTAAAAACTTCCAGTGTGGGCTAAATAAGGGTTTCTTGAATGTTTGTTCAGTTAAGGACCCTTCATACTGAATGTCTCTGAATGTATCCCAAATCAGTTGCTTATCAAAACGAACAGCCCCTCCTTCATCACCAAACAATAAATCTTCATGAATTTAGGCTTCAGTAATCTTCACAGTTCTCCCAGCAACTTTAGCTTGAATATATGAATCATCATTCTCCATGTGAACCCTAGCAGTTGCCCAAAATTGTTGAATCCATGGCTCAATTATAACTGGTTCCACTAAAAGCGCATAACTAATCGGCGACCCAGTGAGAAAATCAATTATATCATAAAAGATCACATTAGCTTCAGTCTTTTCTAAATTCGCCACCATGTTGTGTTTTGAAACTGTATTACGATTCGCCATTGATGATTATGTGTACAGAGAAAGTGATATGATGAATAATATGAGAGAAATATGGAAAAGATTATAAGGTATCAATATGAGAGGGAAATTCGGAGAGTAGTTATTTATAAGTGAGATTTTAAAAAATCACAGCCCTTAATAACGAAGTTACCGTTAGTTGTAGTTACCCCTCAATATTACCGTTGGAACAGTACTTTGATAAGACAAACAGTTCTTTCCACGTGTGCAGTACTTTCCAAAGCAGTACTTTCCAAGCAGTACTTTCATAAAACCAAAAAGCAGTACTTTCCCAATTTCCTCTTTACAATAGCAAACACGTCTAATAAACATGAATTGCCTCCCCTTAAGCAATGCATAGGACTATAATTCCACTAAATAGTCCTCCCCTCAAATTTAGCTCACTAACTAATATGCCTTCAAATCTGACAGAATCTCCCTGTCTCCTGTCATGCTAACTATTCAACCACTAGTAACAATAAAATGATCTTTAAGCTCCTCTTCTGGGTTGTCCTGTCGAATAAGATGGAAAAGTTAGTTGCTTTGAGGAACCCAAGCCATTACTGACTTGTGTTCCCCTTGTGGAGTAACATACTCACATTTTTTGAGTATATAATCTCCACTGTTTTCTAAAGCATGATCCAGTATTATATTGTTATTCAAAACATGTGGATTTTCAACAAAACTCTCTTTTTCAACAAAAATATCCTTTTTATTATTTTCAAGCAAAACCTCTGATTCACTTTCAGTTGCTGAAAGTATTTGTTTGGTCCCCATTAGTACTTTCCTTCTTAACCCATTTGGTTTTGACTTCTGGTGAAGAGTCCCTTGATCTAGCTACTCTGCTGGAATTGTAACGCCTTCTAGATTGATAATAATTTGATCTCCTAGGCTTTCCATTCCAAAAAGTGTTGTCAGTACCTTGATTGTTTGAAAATCTAGCAGTACTTTGAGAAGGTACTGGGTGAGTTCTTTGAAATTTATTGGAAGGTACTGGTGGTTTTGAAAGGGGTCTTCTCTGGTGAGGGTATTTATAGTCTGGTGAGAAATTGCTGTGATTGACCCTATTTGTATTATTCCAGACTGGTTTGTTCTCTCTAGGTTTCTGGTTGGCAGTCCTGTTCTTTGGAAATTTTCTAAGGTACTCTGAGTGAAAGTCACAGTGCTTGATCAGATGATCAGGACTGTAACAAACAAAACACAATTTTTGACCCATACTTCCAAATTTCTTCCTTTATGTCTATGACCATAACTATTCTGTCTTCTAGGTGAATGATTAAAACTGTTTTGACCAAAATTATCCCTAAAAGGTTTAGCAGTATTTTGAAAAGATTTTCCTAAAGGCACTGCTGTAGCAGTACTTTGAGTAGAAGGTACTGCTTGACTTTTAACATCATTATTCTTAGGGTTTTCAACAGTTTCTTTTGGGTTTTCAGACCTAGATTGACCAATTAGCTTTTTCCTAAACTCTAGACTGTCTACACCAAAACGAGAAACATCAGGCCTAGGGGGTTGATGACTTCCAGTAGGATGGGGGACTGCATGATAACCATTGTCTTTCTTAAACTCAGGAGGTGTTTCACTAACTGATTCCTCATTACTAGATGTGTCTACATAATTAATGAGTTCATCATCACTAGTCGTTATATCCTCAAAATCAAGGTTATCCTGATTACTAGGTAGGTTTTCATATGTGCTGCTAAAGTCCATGCCAAAACCTAGTCCAGTTCTAATGTAAGCTCTCCTCTGTTTTTCAACATAAGTAACATGAGAAATACCAGATTCTTTCCAGGCATCAAACTTTGCTAACAAATCATCTCTTTCCTTAGTCAGTTTCTCAATTTCAGCTATCTTACAATTTAACTTCCATTCACTTAGTTTTAACTGATAATCCTGTTGTTCATACTTTTCTGCCCAAGCCATTTCATTATTTTCATGTGTTAAGATTTTGGCTTCCATTGACTCTAAGGTTATTTGATAACCAGCTACCTCAGACCTAGCCTTTATACAGTTATCTCTTTCAATCACATAAGCATTAAGTACTTTTTGATAAAAGTCATGACAATTAGAACATACCTCAGAGATAGGGGTTGATGCAGCTTCAGTCGACATCTTCAGAATTTGTTGTGAAATCGGTTTTCTTCTTAGTCAGAGTTTCCACACAAGCTCTGATACCACTTGTTGGATCGATGTACTCTAACCAAACTAACTTAAATAGCTTGTTAAGGTTTAATAACCTCAGATAAATCCTAAGTTATTAACAATGAAACACTGAGCAATCTTTGTAAAGTATGCGGAATTTTCTTAACAAAGCTAAGAAGAATATAACTTTAACTTTGAACGATTTTATTAATAACTCTAACTCTTCTTATTATGCAGATCTTTTTACAACTCTAATAATATTGAACTTCTCTAAAACTCTAATAATGTCGCGTATTTCTAATGCCAATCTAGGGGTCCTTTTATAGGCTTAAGGATAACCCTAGTCGGTTTACAATTTGTATCCTTGTACGACAAGTAATCTAATAAATAATATTCTAGAATTACAAGACTTTCCATAAACGAATACAACAGTTCTTTTAGCCTTGCAATACTTTGACTTCGACAGCAGTACTTTGACTTTCTTTTTAGCAGTACTTTGACTTTTCCAGTACTTTGTCAATCTTCAGCACTTTCATATCCCAACAACTTCCAAGCCTTGCACACACTTCGGCATTAAGCTACCTCCTTCACTGAAGGCCTATTAACTATATCCATTTGAACTTCGATTGGAATGTTGGCAGACATTTTGAAAATTTTAAGGGTAACTTTGATGTTTATTGGGCAACTTGGCAATTTTGTTGGGCAACTTTGAAGTTTTTTTTGGGCAACTTAGAAACTGTAAGTGTGTGTTTAGAGTAGTATGGACAGGAAGAGTATAAATAATTAAAGCATTGATAGCTAGAAACTAACCCATAAGATATGAAGTTAAGACAACTTGTACTTGTATTAAATGCTCTAATACTTAACTTGGAGCTTAAAGAGTTGACTTGTGCTTAAAATGACCAAAAAATTAATGAACAAGTACAAGGGCAGGTTCATATACACTTGTAATTGTATGTTTCAGAATTTATTTTATTTGGGCAACTATGACACTGATGGGCAACTTAGGCAATAACTAGTTTGTTTCTAACTACTAGTTATAAAAATGTTGTTCTATTAACTAGTTTGTTAATTTTGTTCTATTGCCAAACATTTATCAATTAAGAACTTAAAGCAATGGTACCTGTAAACATGCCCGCATCTCCAAATACCAAGGACGTCACTCAGGATCATGCTTATCGCCACTGTCATAAAATGTTACAACCCCTGTCCTGATATGAAATCGAGCCAGAAACCAATGTTTTTCCTTTTCATTGATAGGCATATAAACCTGCAGTATATGTATAAAGGCCGGGTAAACAAAACACATATCAATATATGTGTAAAGGAATGAACACAAGTATTACCTGTTCAACATCAGCCCAAGGGATTTTGTACTTTTCCCCGTTAACATACCAAATGGGTATGGAGTCTTGTAAGAGCAGCTGAACAAAGTATGCAGTAACCATAGCCCAATCAGCGTCATCGGGTCTGAAATGCAACATGTATTCCACCCACAACTCTATGTGCTGTAAATACCAAACCAAAACAAATTTCATTCGGGTATTAAAGCCACAATAAAAAATGCAAAACAAGCTAGGTGAAATATATGCATCACTGTTACCTCGTCCATAAGCCAACCTTTCTTAGGAGGGTCTAAACACACTAAGGATTCCCAAAACCTCCGATCAACACGAACTTCTTTGGACCACGGAAACATACATCGAAGGGGCCCCTGCTTTCCAAGAAATTTGTCGTACTCATCAGTAACAACTACTGTGTGGATAGACTTGTTCCTTCGATAAAGAACCTACAGACACAGTGTTGCTATCTTAGCAATTGATTTTCTAACACGTACATTCAAAACAGTTAAAACAAAGAATGTAAAAGTTGTTTTTCATACCTCAACCCAAGGTTTAACATTTTTTAACTCTGCGGTCATATCTGGATCCCGACATCCATAGGGAGGTGTTCGATTTTTTTGAGATGCCACAAATCTTTTTGACCAGTAATACGACGACTCCGCACCATCTTTTTTACTCCTCTTGTCAGGTGTTATGTCTGCCTTGGTGATATGTGTCTAAATACACATATATTTGTATTATATAAACCCACAAAAACAACCAAAAACACACAAATGACTCTCAAAATGATACAAATTCATAAAAATGTGTTTTTATGTGATTCAGGTACAAAAGATTGAAAAACAAGTGAAAAATGATAAATTTCACAACAATTGTCGTTTTCAGTCCCTGGAGTTACACAAATTGTCAAAAATAGTCCCTAAATGTTTTAAATGAAAGAAAAGTCAACTTAAGTCCTTGGGAAATCAAAAATGTTCACAAAACATCCCTGGATAAAAGTTTACACAAAATGGCAATTTTTACCCCTCAAGTTACAAAATTGGCAAAAATGGTCCCTGGGTATTCTAAACTTGGAATTTTACAAATAATACCCTTGTGCTATGCATGACTTAACAAATGGAACAATTTGATAACTTTTGGGAAATTACAAAACAAGTCCCTCAAATATCCAAATTTACAATTTAGGTCCCTTAACTTTCAATAATGGCAAGATAGGTCCCTAAACTTTCAAAGCTTGTCAATAATGGTCCCTTGAAGCAAGTTTGAAAAATTACAGGTTTGGTCCTTGGAGATTTCAGATTTACAAGACAAGTCCTTGTCTTAATATTTACCTAAAGACTTGTCAAAACCCTTATTGACCCCTTTCACTTCCATTTTGAACCCTTGGTCAAACTCAAGTCAAATAAACAATCTGCTTTCCCTCCCACTGGGTTTTCCCTCTCCACTTGCCCTGTGTCTCTGCAAACACCCATCCCATCCACCTTCACCTTATCCCTTCCACCTCTCCCACCTCATCATTCATACCTACACTCCACCCCCCCTAGTTGCAGTAAATAAGCCACAGAAGTCAAAATTACCTTTTCCCGCCAAAAACCATAAAATGGCCAATTTGCTCCAGAACTCACCCATTGGCTCAAAAAGTGGTGGGAAACACTTAAGAGGACACGTGGAGGCTTATGAAGCTATAAAAGGAAGAAGAAAGACAGAGAAGACTCACTTTGGCCTTAAGCCTTAGTCAAGTAGTTGTAGTTTTTACTGCTTTCTTAGTTTAAATGTCTTTTAAGCTTTCAAATGTTGTATTTTTATCTTTAAGTAGTGTAATAAAACCTTCTTTTCAGTTTAATTCCAGTTTAACTTCAGTTTCAAGTTTTTGCTCAAATCCTTTAATTTTCATGTTATTTAATTTCAAGTTTAATAGTTGTTTGGTGAATTCTTTAAGCTGCATAAGCTCTTGACAAAGTTTTAAGCTTTTAGATTCAATATAACAATGTTAGCTTTTAAATTCAGAAAAGTACTAAAAAAATTCCAAAATAAGTCCATGGAAGTCATTTGTGGTTGAATGAGCAGTTCTGGGAAATGGAAACTAAGCTAGATGGATTTCTGGTTCCTAGCTTATTGACAGTAAGCTAGGAGTAGTTTTTAGACCTTGGTACTCAGTTTTCATCAAAATTACTTGTGAGTTCCATTTTTACCCTTTTTACCATTTACTGCTTTATCATTGTTCATGCTTTGAATCTTATGTTTTCCTGTTTCTGTGTTATTGTTTGATGTTGTTATAGCATAATATTAGCAGTTTATTCATTTAAATTCAGTTGTGCTTAAAATTGGAAATCACTCAGTTGAAATGCATAATTGACAAATATGTGTTTCTTGCTTGTGTGCTTGAATTTTTCTGCTCAAATGATCTTATTTTGTGATAATGTTATGTTTGGAATCTGTTTTAAACTCAAAATCATTCAAAACTTTGAAGTTCATTTGACAAATGGAAATTAAAGGGATGTTTGGTTTAACTGATAAAACAGTTCTCCAGTGTATGTCTTTAGTTGTTTGTTATTGTTTCATGTTTCATTAGCATCTAATAGCTTAGGTTAGTCATAATATTAAGTCTTTATTAGTTTGAAAGTCAAATTTCCTTTTATATTGCTTTAACAGTTCACTGTCAAAATTTTAGATTGTTAAATTCATAGAATTAGCTCAAATCTTGTAAACATAGCTTAATATCACCTTATCATAGCTTATTATATCATGTTCAGTCCAATAATTCAATCATAAGTTCATTTTAGTCAAACTTTTATGTTTTTGTAAAAAGTCAAATTGTCAATAATAGGTTTTTGAATAAAAAGTATAATTTTGTGTAGGATTCAGTTTTAAGTTTTAGTCTTAATCCTTTTGGGATTTCAAAATAAGGTTGCTAAAGAAAAATACAAAAATATTAGTTCACCATTTCTTAGCTTTTTAAGTGCTTATTTCCTTGCTTAGTTTGAGTACCTGTTCAAAAGCTTGCTTGCACCACAGTTTATGGTCAAGTTCATGAGCTTGCAGAAGCCTCATGACTTGACTATAGCTTGTGAATTTTACTTCTTTGTGTAGCCTTTGTGGCCTTATTATTATGTGTAAGCTTGTTTTTCTCTTATTAGCTTATTTGCTTAGCTTAAATTAACCATCTATTCTGTCCCATTTAGACCACTCAACTGAAGCAAACAGTTGAGTGGGGCTTGTTAAATAGGTTTTGATAAGCTCCTCATTGAGCTTGAGTATGTGACCCTTGGTTTTTCACAAAGACAAGATACCCATCTCAAGGTATCAATTTGAGTTGAGCTTATTAGAGCTTATTTGATAAGTAATGTAGGAGCTTGTGTTTGCTCACTCACAAAATACCACTGAGCAATTCAGTGGTATTACACTGTTTCCACAAGCTCACAAAAAGCTCATCAGTGGGTCCCACTTGATGAGCTTTGGCTTTTTTGAAAGCCAACCAGCCCATCTTGCTAGTTCAATTCTCATTTTGGCTTATCAAGCTTATTCTCTTAGCTTATTTAGCCCAAACAAAAGACTGCAAGGGGTGTTTGGATTGCTGTTACACTGGATTAGCTTATAAGCTTGTGTCAAGCTTATGGGTCAAAGCCAGTGTTCTAGCTTGTTCATATATGTCCATATTAATTGTACACATATTATTTTTCTCTTTTATTTCAGTGTGGAGCTTATTACAGGCTCTTTGAAGCCTCAACTCCATCCAAGTCAAGCCAAAAGCTTGATTGTCTAAACCATAAGCTCACACTGTGCCTGTCCATTTTTCTTGTTTATATTGTTGTATTGGACTTGTATATATCCTATTTTCCCTTTTGTTTCATCTGTATAGCTTTTTCCTAGCTTATTAGTAGCTTGAGCTCCAACAGTTAAGCTAAAAGCTTACTGTTGGACTCAGAAGCTCTTATATAGCTTATTTCTTTAGTTTGTAAAGTTCCATTTTCAGTAACCATGTATATTATCAGTATTTATTTAGTTCCAGAAAAAGAAAAACCAAAAAGAACCACTATAAGCTCAAGTGATAGCTTCTTGTTAAGAAGCTTATTGCCCATTAGCTTATTTTTGCACATAAGCTATCATTTTTATACTTTTCCTAGCTTCTTTTAGTTATTTTAGAATTTTGTAAAAAGTTTCAGATTTTTCTTTAATCATTTAGTATTTTTAATAAATCAGTTTTAGTTTTTAGTAATTAATAATAGTAAATAATTATTAATAAATATATAAAAAGCATAAAAAATATCTTTTCTGTTTTAAAATTAGTTTTATCATATTTTAGATTTTTCAAAGTTTAAATTTTATTTTTCCAAGTTTATTTTATATTTTCTAGTATTTAAGTGTGTTTTAAATAGTTATTAATTAGTAATAATTAAATAAAAAGTGTGAAAAATATATTTTTAGTTTTAAAATTAGTTTTATAGTATTTTAGATTTTTCTGAATCATAAGTTTATTTTTCTAGCATTATTT
The DNA here is from genome assembly GCA_910596185.1 of Chrysanthemum makinoi. Classification (NCBI taxonomy): domain Eukaryota; kingdom Viridiplantae; phylum Streptophyta; class Magnoliopsida; order Asterales; family Asteraceae; genus Chrysanthemum; species Chrysanthemum makinoi. The sequence goes on along the minus strand of OU343221.1, from coordinate 6,934,650 downwards.
TGCAATTTCTTCTATTTTAGAGTAATTATTAATAGTTAAAATAGTTTTTAATAATAAATAAATAAATAGATGTAAAAATAATTTTCTTTTTCTAATAATTTTATTTTATTATTAGGATTGTAAAAACGTCATTTTCATATTTGTAGGCCTTTTATTTCTTTGAACTCACGTTTTATTTTGTACGTTTACGTAATTATTTAAACGTACGTTTTAGGTTTTAAACGTTCATCACTTTAAATATAGTGATAGCGTTTATTTAATAGATTTTATCTTTTATTCTATTTAATTTGCATTTAAGTCGCTAAGACATGCAAATCCCTACTATAGTTATAATCGTTTTTAGGTTTCTGATTGCACGTTTTTATTGACGTAGCTGTGACAGAGCTATTACTATTCACATTCAGTGTTAGTCAATCAGATTCCTATTTTTGTACATTCTATTTCATTTCAGCATTCACAAGTCATTGTATGTGGAATATCACGCCTCACCAGGACATAAACGATCCAAGGACATTTTTAATCCTTGGTAAACTTGCATTCTCTCCCGGGCTGTCGCCCTTTTATCATCTGTCGCGGTTCATAAGTGTAACGGAGAAATAAAAGAAGGTAGTTCGGGAGGAATCAAATTTTGGCGCCGCTGCCGGGGAGGCTAGCTGCGTATTATGACTTGTATTTTGTATTTTGTTGAAATACTTATCCTTGTATGTAAATTTCATATACTTCATTTCATATAAACAATATAAAATACAAAAAGATTTTATGGTTGAAATCTATATGTGCTTTGATTTGCATTTGACTGTCAATTTTCCTAATCTTGATATTCCTAGGTCTAAATTTTGGCTAAACACCATGTTTACACTAAAAAAGGATTTACTGTGCTTAGTATAATTCCTGGAATGTGATAGATTAGGTTTAAATCAGTTTCATGTATTGATAATCTCATTTAGGTTTCCCTTTTAGCAAATTTTTTTCGTTTCTGCTTATATTATATCAAAAAAAAAAAAAAAAAAAAAACCCAAAAATATTTTTCCTTTCTTTTTATAAATCAAAAATCAAAAATATTCTTCTAGCCTTTTCTGAGTTTCTTTCTAAAGATTCTTAGATTCATCCTAGTGATGATTATTCATAATTCTGCGGAGTGCAATCCCACTCCAATTTCTCACCCAATCTTTGAGTGGCAATCCCACTCCATTTCCCCATGAACAATTTAATTCGGGGTCAAGTCAAGCTAGTGACTTGGTTATCAAAAACAAGCCACACAATATGGGTTTTCACCCATATTTCTCGTCTTTTCCCCTTTCTACCACCTAGTGTGGGGGTAATAACCCACCTGTTATATATATATATAAAAAAAAAACTTTGAAAATTGTAAATATTAAAAAAAAAAAAAAAAAAAAAAAAAAAAAAAAAATTGTTGTGTTACCCCACTTAGTTTTGAATATTGAGGACAATATTCATTTCTAAGTGTGGGGGGAAATTCTGGCGAATTTTGATCATAAATGTACCCTTTTAGTCCCTTTTTCCCCAAAATGGCCAAAAATTTAAAAAAAAATTTTTAGTGGAAGTACTATGTACTAAACACAACAAATGGTAATCAGTCCACCATGTTTGATAAACAAAGGATTGGCTAATCCAGGAGCAAACGGCTCTTGGTAAAGATATCTCAAATCCGTTGACGGCTTACAATTTGCCCAAAATTGTATGGTATTCAGCTCACATATCCTTAAAAGTGAAGAGTTGGCTAGCCCGCAAGATTATGGCTTGTGGTAAAGGCAGTGGAAAATCCATAATTGGTAATCGACTCACCAAAGATAATTCTGATAATTTATCTAAGAGTTGGCTAGTCTAGAAGGGTACGGCTTCTGGTAAAGACAAATCAAATCCGTTTACAGCTTATGATTTGCTCAAAATCATTCGGTTATCAGTGTACCAAGGTTCTTACTTGAACTGAAACATTTGGCTACTCCAGAAGTGATGGCTTTTGGTAAAGAGTTTTTAAAAACCATTAAAACTTCAAAAGATTGCTAGGGACTAGCAATAGTTTAGTGTGGGGGATTTGATATGTGTCTAAATACACATATATTTGTATTATATAAACCCACAAAAACAACCAAAAACACACAAATGACTCTCAAAATGATACAAATTCATAAAAATGTGTTTTTATGTGATTCAGGTACAAAAGATTGAAAAACAAGTGAAAAATGATAAATTTCACAACAATTGTCGTTTTCAGTCCCTGGAGTTACACAAATTGTCAAAAATAGTCCCTAAATGTTTTAAATGAAAGAAAAGTCAACTTAAGTCCTTGGGAAATCAAAAATGTTCACAAAACATCCCTGGATAAAAGTTTACACAAAATGGCAATTTTTACCCCTCAAGTTACAAAATTGGCAAAAATGGTCCCTGGGTATTCTAAACTTGGAATTTTACAAATAATACCCTTGTGCTATGCATGACTTAACAAATGGAACAATTTGATAACTTTTGGGAAATTACAAAACAAGTCCCTCAAATATCCAAATTTACAATTTAGGTCCCTTAACTTTCAATAATGGCAAGATAGGTCCCTAAACTTTCAAAGCTTGTCAATAATGGTCCCTTGAAGCAAGTTTGAAAAATTACAGGTTTGGTCCTTGGAGATTTCAGATTTACAAGACAAGTCCTTGTCTTAATATTTACCTAAAGACTTGTCAAAACCCTTATTGACCCCTTTCACTTCCATTTTGAACCCTTGGTCAAACTCAAGTCAAATAAACAATCTGCTTTCCCTCCCACTGGGTTTTCCCTCTCCACTTGCCCTGTGTCTCTGCAAACACCCATCCCATCCACCTTCACCTTATCCCTTCCACCTCTCCCACCTCATCATTCATACCTACACTCCACCCCCCCTAGTTGCAGTAAATAAGCCACAGAAGTCAAAATTACCTTTTCCGCCAAAACCATAAAATGGCCAATTTGCTCCAGAACTCACCCATTGGCTCAAAAAGTGGTGGGAAACACTTAAGAGGACACGTGGAGGCTTATGAAGCTATAAAAGGAAGAAGAAAGACAGAGAAGACTCACTTTGGCCTTAAGCCTTAGTCAAGTAGTTGTAGTTTTTACTGCTTTCTTAGTTTAAATGTCTTTTAAGCTTTCAAATGTTGTATTTTTATCTTTAAGTAGTGTAATAAAACCTTCTTTTCAGTTTAATTCCAGTTTAACTTCAGTTTCAAGTTTTTGCTCAAATCCTTTAATTTTCATGTTATTTAATTTCAAGTTTAATAGTTGTTTGGTGAATTCTTTAAGCTGCATAAGCTCTTGACAAAGTTTTAAGCTTTTAGATTCAATATAACAATGTTAGCTTTTAAATTCAGAAAAGTACTAAAAAAATTCCAAAATAAGTCCATGGAAGTCATTTGTGGTTGAATGAGCAGTTCTGGGAAATGGAAACTAAGCTAGATGGATTTCTGGTTCCTAGCTTATTGACAGTAAGCTAGGAGTAGTTTTTAGACCTTGGTACTCAGTTTTCATCAAAATTACTTGTGAGTTCCATTTTTACCCTTTTACCATTTATGCTTTATCATTGTTCATGCTTTGAATCTTATGTTTTCCTGTTTCTGTGTTATTGTTTGATGTTGTTATAGCATAATATTAGCAGTTTATTCATTTAAATTCAGTTGTGCTTAAAATTGGAAATCACTCAGTTGAAATGCATAATTGACAAATATGTGTTTCTTGCTTGTGTGCTTGAATTTTTCTGCTCAAATGATCTTATTTTGTGATAATGTTATGTTTGGAATCTGTTTTAAACTCAAAATCATTCAAAACTTTGAAGTTCATTTGACAAATGGAAATTAAAGGGATGTTTGGTTTAACTGATAAAACAGTTCTCCAGTGTATGTCTTTAGTTGTTTGTTATTGTTTCATGTTTCATTAGCATCTAATAGCTTAGGTTAGTCATAATATTAAGTCTTTATTAGTTTGAAAGTCAAATTTCCTTTTATATTGCTTTAACAGTTCACTGTCAAAATTTTAGATTGTTAAATTCATAGAATTAGCTCAAATCTTGTAAACATAGCTTAATATCACCTTATCATAGCTTATTATATCATGTTCAGTCCAATAATTCAATCATAAGTTCATTTTAGTCAAACTTTTATGTTTTTGTAAAAAGTCAAATTGTCAAATAGTCGTTTTTGAATAAAAAGTATAATTTTGTGTAGGATTCAGTTTTAAGTTTTAGTCTTAATCCTTTTGGGATTTCAAAATAAGGTTGCTAAAGAAAAATACAAAAATATTAGTTCACCATTTCTTAGCTTTTTAAGTGCTTATTTCCTTGCTTAGTTTGAGTACCTGTTCAAAAGCTTGCCCTGCACCACAGTTTTATGGTCAAGTTCATGAGCTTGCAGAAGCCTCATGACTTGACTATAGCTTGTGAATTTTACTTCTTTGTGTAGCCTTTGTGGCCTTATTATTATGTGTAAGCTTGTTTTTCTCTTATTAGCTTATTTGCTTAGCTTAAATTAACCATCTATTCTGTCCCATTTAGACCACTCAACTGAAGCAAACAGTTGAGTGGGGCTTGTTAAATAGGTTTTGATAAGCTCCTCATTGAGCTTGAGTATGTGACCCTTGGTTTTTCACAAAGACAAGATACCCATCTCAAGGTATCAATTTGAGTTGAGCTTATTAGAGCTTATTTGATAAGTAATGTAGGAGCTTGTGTTTGCTCACTCACAAAATACCACTGAGCAATTCAGTGGTATTACACTGTTTCCACAAGCTCACAAAAAGCTCATCAGTGGGTCCCACTTGATGAGCTTTGGCTTTTTTGAAAGCCAACCAGCCCATCTTGCTAGTTCAATTCTCATTTTGGCTTATCAAGCTTATTCTCTTAGCTTATTTAGCCCAAACAAAAGACTGCAAGGGGTGTTTGGATTGCTGTTACACTGGATTAGCTTATAAGCTTGTGTCAAGCTTATGGGTCAAAGCCAGTGTTCTAGCTTGTTCATATATGTCCATATTAATTGTACACATATTATTTTTCTCTTTTATTTCAGTGTGGAGCTTATTACAGGCTCTTTGAAGCCTCAACTCCATCCAAGTCAAGCCAAAAGCTTGATTGTCTAAACCATAAGCTCACACTGTGCCTGTCCATTTTTCTTGTTTATATTGTTGTATTGGACTTGTATATATCCTATTTTCCCTTTTGTTTCATCTGTATAGCTTTTTCCTAGCTTATTAGTAGCTTGAGCTCCAACAGTTAAGCTAAAAGCTTACTGTTGGACTCAGAAGCTCTTATATAGCTTATTTCTTTAGTTTGTAAAGTTCCATTTTCAGTAACCATGTATATTATCAGTATTTATTTAGTTCCAGAAAAAGAAAAACCAAAAAGAACCACTATAAGCTCAAGTGATAGCTTCTTGTTAAGAAGCTTATTGCCCATTAGCTTATTTTTGCACATAAGCTATCATTTTTATACTTTTCCTAGCTTCTTTTAGTTATTTTAGAATTTTGTAAAAAGTTTCAGATTTTTCTTTAATCATTTAGTATTTTTAATAAATCAGTTTTAGTTTTTAGTAATTAATAATAGTAAATAATTATTAATAAATATATAAAAAGCATAAAAAATATCTTTTCTGTTTTAAAATTAGTTTTATCATATTTTAGATTTTTCAAAGTTTAAATTTTATTTTTCCAAGTTTATTTTATATTTTCTAGTATTTAAGTGTGTTTTAAATAGTTATTAATTAGTAATAATTAAATAAAAAGTGTGAAAAATATATTTTTAGTTTTAAAATTAGTTTTATAGTATTTTAGATTTTTCTGAATCATAAGTTTATTTTTCTAGCATTATTTTGCAATTTCTTCTATTTTAGAGTAATTATTAATAGTTAAAATAGTTTTTAATAATAAATAAATAAATAGATGTAAAAATAATTTTCTTTTTCTAATAATTTTATTTTATTATTAGGATTGTAAAAACGTCATTTTCATATTTGTAGGCCTTTTATTTCTTTGAACTCACGTTTTATTTTGTACGTTTACGTAATTATTTAAACGTACGTTTTAGGTTTTAAACGTTCATCACTTTAAATATAGTGATAGCGTTTATTTAATAGATTTTATCTTTTATTCTATTTAATTTGCATTTAAGTCGCTAAGACATGCAAATCCCTACTATAGTTATAATCGTTTTTAGGTTTCTGATTGCACGTTTTTATTGACGTAGCTGTGACAGAGCTATTACTATTCACATTCAGTGTTAGTCAATCAGATTCCTATTTTTGTACATTCTATTTCATTTCAGCATTCACAAGTCATTGTATGTGGAATATCACGCCTCACCAGGACATAAACGATCCAAGGACATTTTTAATCCTTGGTAAACTTGCATTCTCTCCCGGGCTGTCGCCCTTTTATCATCTGTCGCGGTTCATAAGTGTAACGGAGAAATAAAAGAAGGTAGTTCGGGAGGAATCACTTGGCTCTTTTCCAGTGATCTGAATTATAGAAAGCTAAAGACCTTTTTTTCTTATCCTTCTCAATCTTCAAAAACTTTGCCTTTTTCAACCTGCGATTCTTCTCATCTATCAACGCCTTTAGAAATTCCTTTTCCTTCATCTTTTGTTCTTCCATCCTCCACCTTTCTTCCTCTTCTTTCCTCAACCTTAATTCCTCTTCCAAAAGATACTCCTGGGTAAGAGGTGATGTTTTTAAATACATTGTATACTATATTATGGCATAAGTGTAGTTTGGAAAGCACATTACCATAACAACATCATCCTCATCATTGACATCTACCGGGTCTCAACGACTGCTGGAAATAAGAGAGTCAACCAATTCGTAGAATTCACGATTTAGTTGGTCTAGAAATTCATAGCTCATATGGGAAAAGGATGCAGCAAAGTCCAACTTTTCCTGTGAACGAAATAAAGTTCATTGTAAAACCAACTGTTTGTTTAACAGATAAAGGTACTATGAGGATGAATGTATTACCCGAAATCTGCAAGTTCTTTCACATGCAAGGACCTACGAAATAATAAAAGATATTATCCTAAACAATAATTTGAATATAAATAAACTTATAGTTATTATTTTACTTTGACTCGTAAATAACCTGAATAATAGCCTCGAGTTTGAAAACCCGAGAATTCAACTCTTGAATGACACAATCCTTGAGGCTGATTTCTGTTAGAAGACTACTGGTCTGAACCCTATGCACAATCGGTAAATACTTTTTTTCTGTCCTACCCCATTTCCGTGCAGCAGCCAACTTCTGTAGATACACATCATAATCATGCAGTAATTTTGTTAGAAGAGACCTTGGTATGTAGTGCATGTAAAATTCCCTAAACTGCATATACCAGTCCGACTGATTCTCGTCTAATGTTGGTTTCAGATCATAAATTATATTCGAGTCCTAAATGACATCATCAACGGCAAGGAAATCAAAAAAGAACATGAATACAGTATCAAATTAAATAATTAATAAGCATGCATTGTAACTTTTGAATACGTTTTACCTTGCCAAATAGGAATCCGATCTTGTAAACATTACTTTCCTTGACCACGCTACTGCCCTTGGTATGACATCTGGGGCTTTATTCCACCAATGACTGCTTCTTTCAAACGACTCAAGAATCCATATCTATAATAATAAAGATGCGTTAATCTCATACCAAAGCTTCAATAATAAAAACTTAGGAAAATATAATATAACAAGGAATAACCTATGTTGGAACATACTTCCGATCTCTTTCCAGACCTTTTAGGTGTTCCCACTTGTGGTTTGATACAACATCGAGTATCTGGTCGTACAATTGCCTCCAAATGTGCTCCCCCATGGAAAGGAGTTCCATGCGTCAAGGTCATCAACCAAACGCATAAGTGTATCATCCACCTCTTCAACCAATAATCGACCCATAAAAATGACCTCTAACGCTAACACTAGACACACCACGGATCAAGGCGTCTTCATCAGTTAATTTCCCGAAAAACTCTTCATCTTCAATAACACCAATAAGATCTAAGTTGGAAAGGTTTACCCAAAACTTTTTTGGAAATACCCTCGACTTAAATGTTAAATCCCCTGAACTATATAAATCAAAACTAACTTTCCCAAAATGAAAGCCTGTTATAAGAGAAAACTGGGGTCGACCAAAATGTAGACTACGACCATCGAGGTTATATATAAGGGGCATGTCATAGTGACGATTATCCACAAAACCCTATTTTTGTAATACATTGTAAAACCCTAAAAATCTAAAACGTGTGAAAAGACAATTTTGCCCTTCTAATTTAAAACTTATGAAATACGTAAAATACTTCGAGCTCACTAAATACATTTCTAACCTAACTTATAAATGATGATCAAAATTAATGTACAAGATAAAATAAAAAAAATCACACACTTATGTTATAAATATGTATCACGTTTTTTTTATATATACATTTTGCATGAGCCTAAGCCACAATTCAACCTAAAACTAAAGCCCATCTATCTTGTAAAATTGGAAAGCGTATTTCTGTTTTGATTCCCCATTTACTCGGCCAATCATGCAACCGTATATCTCCAAGTATCTCTCATATGTTAACACATTCAAAACACACAAACCCTAAATCCCATATTTCAAAAAGTGACGGCAAGGATCTTTTCTCCATGTTTATCTCGCCAAGAAGAAGGTCCATGGGGATGATTGTATACTTCGTATAGGGACTGAAACCATGGGCATGTGTTCGGTTAGGGTTTGGTCTGCGTGGGTTTGAAAACCACTACTGGTCGTGTGTATGGTGGCTGCTGTAGACATGAAACAAAGTCATGGGTTGCTGATTCAGGAAGGCTTGGTCGTAGATGTGGTGGTTCCCTAATCGTGGGTTAATGGAACCAAGAGAGGCTGCTTTGGTTGAGAGACTTGTCGTGGGATTTGCTAGGCAGGTTAAGGCCTTGGTTGCTGATTTCCTTCATCTTGTGGCATGCTTCAAGGTAACCTCAAAATTATCTCCGTCTCGTCTCCTTACTCGTAAATTTGGTCGTGGCCTTGGCCTCCCATGCACATAAGTCTTTTGCTAATTGAAAACATCACATGAACTAATAAATTGTCACATTAAATCATGGGATGAAACTCTAAATGTATGTCGATTAATGTATGCTATTGAATTGGTACGAAGCTTTTTGACCTCACTTGTGCAAACCACATGTAATCTGATTTGGACCTCCTTTTGCATGCATGTACACAAATTAAACAATCACGTGAATGGATTAAATGGTCACATAAAATGATATCATATTGTCACATGAAATCACAACCTTGACTTGAGCATATCGAATAGGAGATGGACATATTGAACTGTTTTGAATCTATATTTTACAAGTCACATACCTAGGTTTCATTTTTTTATGGTATTGAATTAAAAACAAGAATAATTAATGACAATCAGTTACTTTTGTTTTGGTGTGTCGAATATAAATGAAAGACAAGGGTTGTATGGTCTTGCTGTATGGCGTATGGTTTGTTTTGGGTTGTGTGGTGTCTCGACCTAATGGGAAAAACACTAGGGGTTGGGTAAATCTTGGGGTAATCAAGTCCAAATGATTTAAAACATAAACGGTAATCATGATCTAAAGCTAGGGTTTGAATTATATACGATACGATTTATATAAATTAAAAGGTAGTTTTGCAACTATTGAAACTTGAAGGGTTAATTGTTAACATGTTAACTAAAGGTATTAAAAGAGTAAAATGACTAAACTTGCTAATTACGGAAACCTGCTATTTTCGGAAAGTTACTAAATATGGAAACCTGCAAAATAGAAAGTTACTTAAAATGGAAAGATTACTATAAGTGGGAACCTGTTAAAAATGGGCCGTCTTAACGAGTAATCTGATTCTTAATTGAGCGTTATCGAATTCCTATAGGTTCCGGACGGCGCGATTGATCTCACTTCTTGATTTTACTTTCATTGTTGATCTGCTTCGAATAAGGTACATATATTCTATCCCTTTTCAGTAGGGATTCCTCATGACTTTCCGATCCTTTAAATTTGCTTTGTTTATAATATTCCATTTCTATGGTTCCTTATGCTATGACCCTTTGATATTGATCCTCTGTTATTGAACCTCTGTACTGGACCATTTCTATTGACCCCTCTGTTATTGGACCTCTGTTATTGAACTAATGTTACTAAACCTTTGATACTGAATTTTGATATTGAACTGCTACTAATGAATTTTGATATTGGCTGCGCTACTGAACTTTGATATTGAACTGTTGATATGGACCTTTGAATGGTGGACTACTGATATTGAACTTCTGATTATGATGACTGATATATATATTGCTACACTGTGGACCTTGTTTGACCCTTCAGATTTGTACCCGAGCCAAATATTGTTAACTAGTCATGGGGGTTCCATGATCGTGTCATTGATGCACCAATGGCATGACTCCAGTGTGTACGAGTGATGTTACACACCGTCCCTATACTGTACTGATTATGCGCGCTTCACTGTTATTGTTATGGCCACTACTGTTTCTGCAGGGGCGTATGGATGCATCCTAGATCTGTACTGTACTGTTACTGATATATATACTGTTCTGGTGATGTGGTGCGTGTGTGCAATACACCCCCTCACATACTGGGAGCTAGCTACTCCACTGGTTACTGAGGTCTCCCCTCCTATTGTCTGGTATTTCGAGGTCACCCCTCCGAATACGATGGTTACTATTGATTACTGGGCTGCTATTGCCACTACTGATATTACTGTACTGTACTGTTGGCTCGGGATAGATTTCTGACAACCCTTACACTGTTGATATACTTATATTGTACCATCTGGTTACCCCAACGCACCCTATTCTGTATTGACTGCCCGTTACCCTGCACCCTTATGTGACTTATTCTTCTACCATTCTATTCACGTACCGGGTTATTATATGATTATTGAAATTGAATATGCTTTTACATGTTTATATGACTACCGGTTACCTGCTACGATATGGTTAATATGTAAATTATAGGATTCACCTGTTGTCATCTGACTATATGTTACCTTACTGTTATGTGACCCTTTGAATTGTCATGTGACCATGCTAGTATGTAATCGATTGTTTTGTCTGGTTATCATGTATACTTCGTTCAGTTAATCTCATGGATTATGATTATCCGTGAGTATTCTTGTCTGCTGATTGTTTACCGCTATGTTATATATCTACTTATATTACTATGCGATTTGGTAAATGGTTTATCGTATGTGGTCTGGCTTGTTGACTTGTTTAGTTGCTGTACTAGGACCTTGTTTAGATAATTCATACAGTTATAATGTTCGTTCTGTATTCCTACTTGATACATGTGACTACTGTATTTTTGACTACTGTTAGTACTTCCACTGTTACGATACTGGTTAAATTAGTAACTGTAAATTATTCGACTTGTGTGATTTCCATGCTCACTTTCTAATTAGTTGCTTCCGCTAGCTTTTGGACTTCCGTTTGGCTTATATGTACTCTAACTTCCTGATTTATTGTATGCCTGATTATTTAGATGTGCTTCCGTATATGTCATCAATGTGTTATGTGCTTTGTCCTCCTCTGTTATCTGTTCCTTCTGGATATCTGTATAATTGTGTTTCTGCAGGAATCCTCATCGACTCATTGTTTCCTTTTCGTTACGACATTGTTATTGTTCCTCTGTTTCATTTCGTATTTCTGATTCTGTTTAGCTTTCGTTTTGTTATATCTGTTCACTGGGCTTTTTAAGCTCAGCCGCATTTCTTTTTCTGCGGCAGGTTTTAGGTTGGAAGATGGGCTTCGATGGGCTGAGAGTTAGAGTATCTGAGTGGACCAACCCTAGCACCTTATTACTTTGGGACTTATTTTGAAGAGCTTTTGTTTTGAGTTTTTCTTTTCATTTTGGATATTGTATTTCCTTGTCAGTCAACTGTTCATATGATTTGATACTTCATTTTAAGGTTTTCGTTTGCAAAGATTTTAATTGTATGTTCTGATATGACACCAGAATGTGACACTTCTACCCTTGTCGGGTTGGGGTGTTACAATTATGGTATCAGAGCTAAGGTTTCGTCTTGTTGACCTTAGGATTGACCTGTGAGGACTTGGGTAGACACTAGGCTTCCGTTTGTACTGATCATTTCCGATTCCTTTTGATGGTCGTTCAGATTTGACTTCGATAACCTTTTGTCTTCATTAATTTGGCCTTCTTCTCTTCGTATTTGATTTTGTTTATTTTGTCTTTGCACATCCGTTTGCCGATCGTTAGATGGAGACTACCCGTGGAGCCGAAGATGATGGTGTCGACCCTATGTTGCTGCAACAGTCCCTGAGCTGGAGAGGTTCGTGGAGCAGAAGCCACACCCGACTGCCTTGCTGCTGGAGACATCAGGATGCTGCTGGAGGAAGCTGGACGGATCAACCAAAGACGCAAAAGACGGAGACAAGATTCAACTGGTGGCTGAGAAGGTCCATCTACTTCATATGATTTGGGCGCGACTTATGTTACTCCGATTCGTTTGTCATGCGTTTTGAGGCGGTTTGATATTTTGTTAAGTGATTTTGATCGGTATTTCTTTTCCTTGATTTGTTCAGAACTCGGTTTGAATCGTGAAGTTTCATCGTCTAGCATTTTGGTGTTATCACAGCTTTGTATTTGGGTCGTCAGTAATGAGTCACGAGGAACCGTTTCGAGCAAGTTGGTGGCCTTCTTTCTGTTCTGGTATGGTAAGTTGGTTTGATGTATTATATGCTGCATGTTTGTGAGTCTAGTTTGTTTTGGTATGTTACTTGTTATCTGTATGTTATCTGTTTTGATGTTATATTGGTTATGTGGTTTGTCATGACCCGAGGCAGAATATGATGACAATAAGGACTTGTTATGTGATGCAAGTATTATGACGCCTGATCAACGTGATAATACCGAGATCATATAATTTGAACTTATTGAAATCATACGACGTCTTGGGAAATGCCTGGGGTTGGTACGTGAATGGACTAGGACTTATATCCGTTATTTGTCACTCCTCATGTTCGATTGGAATTCTGTACCTCTTTGCGAGATTCTCACCGACATTTGTTACATGTAAGTTTTGTACGCTTTGGAGCCGGAATCGTTATGATCTGTGTGAGACTATGGATTGCTACATCTGTCTTGAACTTGTACGTCTCTGTGTACATCTGCGACTTCAATTTTCGAGGACGAAAATTTTCTTTTAGAGGGGAAGAGTTGTAAAACCCTAAAAATCTAAAACGTGTGAAAAGACAATTTTGCCCTTCTAATTTAAAACTTATGAAATATGTAAAATACTTCGAGCTCACTAAATACATTTCTAACCTAACTTATAAATGATGATCAAAATTAATGTACAAGATAAAATAAACAAAATCACACACTTATGTTATAAATATGTATCACGTTTTTTTTTATATATACATTTTGCATGGGCCTAAGCCACAATTCAACCTAAAACTAAAGCCCATCTATCTTGTAAAATTGGAAAGCGTATTTCTGTTTTGATTCCCCATTTACTCGGTCAATCATGCAACCGTATATCTCCAAGTATCTCTCATATGTTAACACATTCAAAACACACAAACCCTAAATCCCATATTTCAAAAAGTGACGGCAAGGATCTTTTCTCCATGTTTATCTCGCCAAGAAGAAGGTCCATGGGGATGATTGTATACTTCGTATAGGGACTGAAACCATGGGCATGTGTTCGGTTAGGGTTTGGTCTGCCGTGGGTTTGGAAAACCACTAATGGTCGTGTGTATGGTGGCTGCTGTAGACATGAAACAAAGTCGTGGGTTGCTGATTCAGGAAGGCTTGGTCGTAGATGTGGTGGTTCCCTAGTCGTGGGTTAATGGAACCAAGAGAGGCTGCTTTGGTTGAGAGACTTGTCGTGGGATTTGCTAGGCAGGTTAAGGCCTTGGTTGCTGATTTCCTTCATCTTGTGGCATGCTTCAAGGTAACCTCAAAATTATCTCCGTCTCGTCTCCTTACTCGTAAATCTGGTCGTGGCCTTGGCCTCCCATGCACATAAGTCTTTTGCTAATTGAAAACATCACATGAACTAATAAATTGTCACATTAAATCATGGGATGAAACTCTAAATGTATGTCGATTAATGTATGCTATTGAATTGGTAACGAAGCTGTTTTTGACCTCACTTGTGCAAACCACATGTAATCTGATTTGGACCTCCTTTTGCATGCATGTACACAAATTAAACAATCACGTGAATGGATTAAATGGTCACATAAAATGATATCATATTGTCACATGAAATCACAACCTTGACTTGAGCATATCGAATAGGAGATGGACATATTGAACCTGTTTTTGAATCTATATTTTACAAGTCACATACCTAGGTTTCATTTTTTTATGGTATTGAATTAAAAACAAGAATAATTAATGACAATCAGTTACTTTTGTTTTGGTGTGTCGAATATAAATGAAAGACAAGGGTTGTATGGTCTTGCTGTATGGCGTATGGTTTGTTTTGGGTTGTGTGGTGTCTCGACCTAATGGGAAAAACACTAGGGGTTGGGTAAATCTTGGGGTAATCAAGTCCAAATGATTTAAAACATAAACGGTAATCATGATCTAAAGCTAGGGTTTGAATTATATACGATACGATTTATATAAATTAAAAGGTAGTTTTGCAACTATTGAAACTTGAAGGGTTAATTGTTAACATGTTAACTAAAGGTATTAAAAGAGTAAAATGACTAAACTTGCTAATTACGGAAACCTGCTATTTTCGGAAAGTTACTAAATATGGAAACCTGCCTAAAATAGAAAGTTACTTAAAATGGAAAGATTACTATAAGTGGGAACCTGTTAAAAATGGAAAGCCGTCTTAAACGAGTAATCTGATTCTTAATTGAGCGTTATCGAATTCCTATAGGTTCCGGACGGCGCGATTGATCTCACTTCTTGATTTTACTTTCATTGTTGATCTGCTTCGAATAAGGTACAGATATTCTATCCCTTTTCAGTAGGGATTCCTCATGACTTTCCGATCCTTTAAATTTGCTTTGTTTATAATATCCCATTTCTATGGTTCCTTATGCTATGACCCTTTGATATTGATCCTCTGTTATTGAACCTCTGTACTGGACCATTGCTATTGACCCCTCTGTTATTGAACTAATGTTACTAAACCTTTGATACTGAATTTTGATATTGAACTGCTACTACTGAATTTTGATATTGAACTGCTACTACTGAATTTTGATATTGAACTGTTGATATGGACCTTTGAATGGTGGACTACTGATATTGAACTTCTGATTATGATGACTGATATATATATTGCTACACTGTGGACCTTGTTTGACCCTTCAGATTTGTACCCGAGCCAAATATTGTTAACTAGTCATGGGGGTTCCATGATCGTGTCATTGATGCACCAATGGCATGACTCCAGTGTGTACGAGTGATGTTACACACCGTCCCTATACTGTACTGATTATGCGCGCTTCACTGCTATTGTTATGGCCACTACTTGTTTCTAGGGGCGTATGGATGCATCCTAGATCTGTATGTACTGTTGTTACTGATATATATATGTGCGGTGATGTGGTGCGTGTGTGCAATACACCCCTCACATACTTGAGGAGCTAGCTACTCCACTGGTTACTGAGGTCTCCCCTCCTATTGTCTGGTATTTCGAGGTCACCCCTCCGAATACGATGGTTACTATTGATTACTGGGCTACTATTGCCACTACTGATATTACTGTACTGTACTGTTGGCTTGGGATAGATTTCTGACAACCCTTACACTGTTGATATACTTATATTGTACCATCTGTTTACCCCAACGCACCCTATTCTGTATTGACTGCCCATTACCCTGCACCCTTATGTGACTTATTCTTCTACCATTCTATTCACGTACCGGGTTATTATATGATTATTGAAATTGAATATGCTTTTACATGTTTATATGACTACCGGTTACCTGCTACGATATGGTTAATATGTATATTATAGGATTCACCTGTTGTCATCTGACTATATGTTACCTTACTGTTATGTGACCCTTTGAATTGTCATGTGACCATGCTAGTATGTAATCGATTGTTTTGTCTGGTTATCATGTATACTTCGTTCAGTTAATCTCATGGATTATGATTATCCGTTAGTATTCTTGTCTGCTGATTGTTTACCGCTATGTTATATATCTACTTATATTACTGTCTGATTTGGTAAATGGTTTATCGTATATGGTCTGGCTTGTTGACTTGTTTAGTTGCTGTACTAGGACCTTGTTTAGATAATTCATACAGTTATAATGTTCATTCTGTATTCCTACTTGATACATGTGACTACTGTATTTTTGACTACTGTTAGTACTTCCACTGTTACGATACTGGTTAAATTAGTAACTGTAAATTATTCGACTTGTGTGATTTCCATGCTCACTTTCTAATTAGTTGCTTCCGCTAGCTTTTGGACTTCCGTTTGGCTTATATGTACTCTAACTTCCTGATTTATTGTATGCCTGATTATTTAGATGTGCTTCCGTATATGTCATCAATGTGTTATGTGCTTTGTCCTCCTCTGTTATCTGTTCCTTCTGGATATCTGTATAATTGTGTTTCTGCAGGAATCCTCATCGACTCATTGTTTCCTTTTCGTTACGACATTGTTATTGTTTCCTCTGTTTCATTTCGTATTTCTGATGTTGTTTAGCTTTCGTTTTGTTATATCTGTTCACTGGGCTTTTTAAGCTCAGCCGCATTTCTTTTCCTGCGGCAGGTTTTAGGTTGGAAGATGGGCTTCGATGGGCTGAGAGTTAGAGTATCTGAGTGGACCAACCCTAGCACCTTATTACTTTGGGACTTATTTTGAAGAGCTTTTGTTTTGAGTTTTTCTTTTCATTTTGGATATTGTATTTCCTTGTCAGTCAACTGTTCATATGATTTGATACTTCATTTTAAGGTTTTCGTTTGCAAAGATTTTAATTGTATGTTCTGATATGACACCAGAATGTGACACTTCTACCCTTGTCGGGTTGGGGTGTTACATACATAATCTAACATATGTGCTTCATGGTCAAAAAATAACATATCCAGCCATCCTCCAAAACATGTAGTCTTAAACAATTTCCTTCGATTATGATTCAGCTTTTCTTTAATTAATGAAAAGTAGTTCAATTTGCTCCTAACGATGACATTGGCTTCGTATTCCTCAGAAGAAAAAAATCAAATTAATAACAATTAATTAGTTTCTTACCACAACTACAATCAATAAAACATAAATAGTGTGAGTAACTCTATGTTAGAAGAGATACAAAACCTTTCAAAACATATCACTGATTACCTAGTACGCCAATCATATTTATCAAAATGAAGCATTTTATCATACTCACAACAAATAAACAATTACATAATTTTAGAAAACTTTATAAACATAAAAATGAGGCTCAGATCTGTATAAATCAATAGTTTACAAAACATCAGGATATAACTGCCATGGCTGCAATAGTATAAACTATAGAATTGCCACGCCAAGACACGGAGTATCGCATCATTTGCATGATTCAAGAAGATACTTGTCATCACAACCTCATACACACTGACACCTCAAAAAGGAAACATAGTTAACGCTTCTGAGGTCCCACTACAGTTCCTTTTGTCGTTTCAACTCCCTTTGAGCAAAGGCCTGCACCAAGCGATTTGCTAGATTGTTGAAAAAACAAAAGGAACTGTATGGGATCTCAGAAGGGTTAATTAAGTTTTTTAACATCATAATTATAGTTTTGCTAGATTGTTAAAAAAAGTTAAGGAACAATATGATATGGTTGCGGATTCAAACGGAAGTTGAACATACCAAATTTGGCGGCGTTACTTTGTAGATGTGTATGGAATTTCAACTTAGGGAACCCTTCTGAATCCCCCTACAGTACCTTTTGTCGTTTCAACTCCCTTTGAGCAAAGTCCTGCACCAGGCGAATTGCTAGATTATTGAAAAAACAAAAGGCACTGTTTGGGAATTCAGAATGGGTAACTATGCTGAAATTCCCTACTCATCTACAAAGTAATGTGGCCACCTAGATACGTTCAACTTCCCTTTGAATCCGCAAGTATATCATATTGATCCTTAACTTTTTTTAACAATCTAGCAAAAGTCTATAACAAGTATATCAGACTCATATAAACTTCCAAACTGAGTGTGCAGTGTGATATGCATTAGCAATGCTAAGATCTGTGACAAAGTTGGATAAACACAGCCATGGCTGCAAAATAATGTAATAAAATTGCCATGCCAAGATACGGTAAATCACATCATTTGCATTTCAAATAAGATAATCGTCATCACAGCCTCTTGCATATCACAAATACACACATGTGGCCCAAAATAAACCAACTCCCTTTGAGCAAAGGCCTGCACCAGGCGATTTGGTAGATTGTTGAATAAACAAAACGAACTGTATGGGACCTCAAAAAAAAGGAAACATAGTTAATTATGTTTTTTAAGATCATTAAAACAGTTTTTTCCGACAAAAAGGAAACATAGTTAACGCTTCTGAGTCCCCCTACAGTGCCTTTTGTCGTTTCAACTCCCTTTGAGCAAAGGCCTGCACCAGGCGATTTGCTAGATTGTTGAAAAAACAAAAGACACTGCATGGGAACTCAAAAGGGTTAATTATGTTTTTTTAAGATCATAAAAAAAAGAATTTTCCTTAAAAAAGGAAACATAGTTAACGCTTCTGAGGTCCCACTACAGTTCCTTTTCTCGTTTCAACTCCCTTTGATCAAAGGCCTGCACCAGGCGATTTGCAAGATTGTTGAAAAAATTAAAGGAACTGTATGGGACCTCAGAAGGGTTAATTATGTTTTTTAAAATCATAATTATAGTGTGACGTGTCATGAACAATACACACTATATCATTATCACAATCAACACGCAATGATCAAGGCACATCTATCGTGATCATTGAGATATTCAAAGACAATTTGAATGTAGGAAGTTGTGTATGGCCACATTGCTACTTTCAACTTGACTTTGAATCCAAAACTATAACAATTATATCACACTAATATAAAGTAACAAACAATCAAAATATGATAAATACAAATAGCAGTGACACGGGTAAAAAAAATAAACTTCCCTAAATGCCCCATGGGCAACAGTCGCCTTTGAAGATGGTCTAAAACTCCTCCATATACTTGTTTGTTCACCTGCAATCTAGGTTTGCTGATTGAATAGTGTTAATACAAATAAGCCGTAAAAACGTTTATTTATATTTTACGATCTTCTAATGTTTTCTCGATAACAAACGTAAAATCATTTTAACGAAACAAATAAAGTACGTAAATAGTTTGAGTTAATAGTTTCCTAACACACTTACGCTTTCACATAAAACACTATAACAAGTATAAGTGATTTTATACATATGTACAACAACTAGTGTTTACATATTGGGTTAACATATACTTAAACTAAGTATATACTAAAATGGATAAAAACATGTAAATACTAAAATGGGTAAAAACATGTAAATACTAAAATGGGTAATAACTAGCAAATGGTATTGACCCATAACCCATGGTTTTATATATACCACTTAACCAAGTTCATTGTATCTTTAAGATACATTGT
Source organism: Chrysanthemum makinoi (assembly GCA_910596185.1). Lineage (NCBI taxonomy): Eukaryota > Viridiplantae > Streptophyta > Magnoliopsida > Asterales > Asteraceae > Chrysanthemum > Chrysanthemum makinoi. Next base: position 6,915,036 of record OU343221.1, on the reverse strand, counting down.
ATCTAGAAAGAAAACCATGGATCAACCCATAACCCATGACCCATGACCCATAACCAAAAATACCCATGGGTAAAGAGGAGCGTTCCACGGATCCCTAGCTTTGTGCTAGCCGGATCCCAAGTGGAAGGGATCCGTGGGATCCGGGGAACAGTAGAGAATTTTCTCTATAAATAGAGAGCCATTTCTTCCTTTCTATTCATTACTTTACACATATACTTCCCCCAAGTATTCTAACCCTCTAACCTCAAATCCAAGTGATCTATGTAGTTTGTCTTTTGTTTTTGTGTGATCTTCTAGGTTCCTCTTAAAGGAAAGATCACCACTTCTTGAAGACGTGCAAGCTCAAGTCCATGAGTTGCCATGCTTCGTCATCATCAAGACAACTAAGGTTCTCTTGTTGATAGTTCTTCCTTTCTCCATAGATGTTGGGTTGAAGGCATTAGTGAAGAATGCCGAAAGTGTCAAGATGAAAGCATTAGTGAAAGGTGCTCATCATCCGTGTCAAAGCATTAGTGAAGAATGCTAAAGGTGTCAAGACGAAGGCATTTGTGAAGGGTTCCAAGCGTTGTGTCAAAGGCATTAGTGAAGGATGCCGAAGAAACAAATTAAGTCACATTTGGGAAGAATGCCTAGGTCGTATAATCGATGAGGTGCATCGTTATACATATAAGTATTTGTTTATTTCCAAGGATGGTGATATCCTTGATGGTATTGTAACAAGGAGAGGATCTCCTTGATATTAGGTGTTGTGTTGTGAAGGGTAGTAGTTCCTCCATAGTAATGGAACTAGGTGCTTAGCCTAGTACCTAATAAAGGGTAGGCGACGTTGTGATAGGATTAGTTCTCCTAAGGTGTGAAAGAACTCGGTGGTTAGCCTAGCACCGTATAAAGGGTAGGCGACGTTGTGTTAGGTGTGGTTCGCCTTGGTGTGAAGGAACTCGGTATTTAGCTTTGTACCGGAAAAAGGTTAAGCGACGTTGTGAAGGCTTCTCCGCCATAAGTTGTTGGTGTAGTGCTTACGAACTCTCGAGTAGGTGACTCGGGGAGTGGAGTAGGGCAAGGAAGGTGTCCTTGTAGCCGAACCACTATAAATAACTTGTGTCGTGGTGATGTACTTCTTACTCTTTATCTTTCATTACACGTTTATATATCTATCTATCAACGTCCAACATAAACAACTAAATAGATTGATATAAGTCGATTTAAATATTTAGAAGGAAGTTTTAAATTGGTAAAACTATTCAACCCCCCCTTCTAGTTTTCCACAATTGGTATCAAAGCTTCGTTACCAAGTTTCTTAGAGTATGTTGTACTTTAAAAACTTGATACGATCCATGTATGTTTGAAAACTACAAAGAAGGATTATTTTTATCATATTTTAAAAATCATTATTTTGCTTATTGTTGGACAATGATAGAATGCTCTAACATTTTTTTTCTAAGCATTATCCATACTTGGTTTTGGAACTACCAAGAAGATCATAAAGAATTCATCTAAATATTTCTTTTCGCAAAAAGAATGTTTAGTATTCTTACAACATAAATCTGGAGATTCCAAGAAAATCACAAAATATCTAAATACTTCTTCTCTTAAATAGAATATTTGGCAAAGGTATGATCTTTAATTACTTACCTTTATTTGTTATTATTAAAATCTTAGTTGCATGATTTATTAGTAATGGTTCTAGTAATTATTCATTTTATAGTCATCATCCAATTAGTGTTCTCCGACTTATTTGTATAGACTTCATTACCAACTCATAATAATGATATCTTGGTTATTTGATAACCTTAATCATTATTCATCACAGAGGATTTATTGACACTTCATCTATGTCAATAAATATCCATGTGAAACTTCTTATGTTATGATAAAATGGGATTTTATTATAATGTTTGAAAAGCTTCCAAAGAATTATGGCTAATTCTTAAAAAGGGAACCTCGTCTAATAGGAATAGTACTTAATCTTCAAAACCTCAAACCACAAGTTTTAGAGCCTTAACATCAAAACATTAGGCGTTTTAGAACTCCCAAACCAAAGTTATCAAGGAATGTTTGAGCTGGCTTTTTGCTATCATGCCGGATCCCTTCGCTTATACTAGCCGGATCCCAAATGAGAGGGATCCGCGGGATCCGTGCAACAGAAGACAGTATAAGCTAAAAATGATCAATGTGGATGTTCCACAATCATACTCACCTCAAAGACTCACGAACAAGAACTCAGGTACTGTTCATAGGAGCAAATTAATCATTCTTCTCAAGCCTAACAATCACTTGTGTAAGTACAACCCTCACTACATTGTTAATTTAATTCCTTGATTCTTAGAATTACAATTTCTTCATCTTTAAGAGTTGGGTTCAAATGGGTTTATCATAATTTGTCACCACATTGTTTTCTAAGATAATCTAAATCAAAGAATTAACATTGTTAATACAAATTAAACATGTTTCTTGAACTCAACAAAGATGATGAGAGCAAAATTGTGATCAAACCCTCTAGGTTACTATTCACCATTAACACCACAATGTGGTTGTATTGTTTAGGAACATCATGCCAAGCAACAAGCAACAAGATTACCAAGACACCACTCACTACATTCCCATGTACCATAGGAAAAATGGATTAAGTCCGAACGATAGGAAAGCCTTTAAGTTACTTGAAAGGAGACTCTTTCATGAAGGTAGAGTTGTTGATCCATCATTCCTTGCAAATACCGACATGAGGGAAGTATTTGGAACTATTGGGTTTGATTTTTTATTGGATATAAACGAGCAAATTTGCCCGGTCTTTGTGCTTGAGTTCTACAAGACTATGGGTATAATTAGAAATGATGATGGGTCCATCTCAATTAAATTTACCATAAATGGACATGAGTACACTCTTTCACTTGAGGAGCTTGGAAGAATTCTAGGGGTTACATATGATGGAGTTTGTATGTACTCAAATGAATGGTCTTTGGAACAACTACACACAATGGTTGATCAACATGATATCTACAACACTTTGATCCCGGAAGCAACCACGGTGAGGGACACCATGTTCATGCCAAGACCATCACCATCAAGAGTCACAAGGAAGTCAAAAGTGATCTATAGGGATCCTTTTCAAATGGAGCTTTCAGAAATGTATGGGCTGTATAAGAAATGGGAAGTTGTGATTAGAGAAAATGTGGTATGCCTAGTAGGAAACAAGGACCACCCCAACGCATGTTTAAGCTTTATGATCTATTGCCTAGTGACCAATACTCGGTTTAACCTTGCCTACTACATGGTCAAGAGGATGGCAAGTGTGAGAAGCATGGACAAGATGGTACTTCCATATGCAATGCTTCTAACCCGTCTTGCCAAATTCATATTTGCATTAGACCCTTCTCCACAATCCTTTGATCATAACTTTTGCAATAAGGTCATGGTACCATTAACCGACGGTAGAACAACAAGGTTTATGGTGGAAGGCAAGAGGCCACATCCACCCACGGATTCCTCGGGCGAAAGGGAGAGACAAGGAGAAGATGAAGGGAGTAGTAGCAACCCACTCGAGAATATTGATCTTGACCCCTTGGACTACATTAACCAATTGCCAAACATCCCCAATGAATCACCCGAATGGCAACAAACCAAGGGAATCTTCAAATGCTTCGCTAATTTCTTAAGGAAGAAGAAGTGAAGATGGTTTGATAAAGAGTGGAGGACGGGTGAAGAAGTGAAGGAGGAAAAGAAAGGTAAAGTCTTAGGACTCAAGTGCATGATGAACAATTTCAAACTATGGTTTGTAAACAATTTAAACTATGCTTGTAGTATGTAGGTATTGCCATATCTTGGCACTAAACAACCTAACTTAGGTATTTGGAAAATGAGATTTTACGACCTCTTGTGTGGTCGTCGCCACTCATTCTAGGAATTTCAGCTTTTCCTACTTTGATATTAATTATATTAGTTGTGTTCTTGCATTTAGTCCCCATAGAAACAACTTGGAAAAGCATTTACTATAAAGTGCAAAGTTGCACATTTCCGAAAGCTCTCTCGATCTGCAGTTGGCGGATCCTAGCTTTTGAACTAGCCGGATCCCTCCCATAAGGGAACCGCAGGATCCGTATGCACCGATGTGCAAAACGATTTGCTACATCATAATAGTCCACTAGATCACCTCAAACAAGTCAAACTTAAGACACTAGAGCCAACTAAGTCTTCCGCTAATAGTTGAAAACCTCACTCTCATCCATGGCTTATCTAGGATATATTTTCGAAATATTTTTTTTATCAACTAGTCAAAACTCACCATAATTCTGCTCCAACACTCACACATTATCTATCACATTTGATAGCACTTAGTTTGGTCTACCCTTCAATTTTAGCAAGTTGATCTCAATCATCTTTGACTCTAAATTAGGACCAAAGACTAGTTTTTCATTTTATAGATTTTAGTAAATTTATCCTAGGACATCATCTGACTTTTAGGACTTAGTATCACCATTTCTCCACAACAAATTAAAAGAAATCCTTGTCAAACACATGGTTTGACTACCCAAGGTCAATGTTCTTGGCCAAAACCATCATTAAGCACCATTACTTGTTATGGTTGAGGATTTGAGATATCTAACAGCTAAAGACTTCAAAACTAAGTCAAAACCTCGAAATCCATTATTAATAAACCTTACAAAAGCATAATGACTTCACCTAAATCCTGTTGATAGCCGATCCCCTGTCTATAACCGGCGGATCCTCGGCTGAGAGGATCCATGGATCCGTAGATGCAGAATGCATAAATCAGCTTCCTTATTCAAATTCAAGTTACCTTTTTGTTCTCTAACCACTTTTAGCATTCATTAATTACCCTCCTAGAGCTGATCAAAACCTCAAGAGCATGCTTAGTCCTATAAGTGGCCAAGGATTTAATTTCCTAATTCAAATTATCCTTTATAAACCAAACAACCTTAATATTAAGTCACCACTCTCAATCACACCTCAAAAATTAGCAACTAAAGAAGCTCTTACAAGCACCATCATCACTATGACTAAGGCTCGTAGCAACAACTCTTCAACCATAGGATCATCCAAGAGAAAAGGTCAAATGATCCATGAAATCTCATCCACCGAAACATCACCCATTAGAGATAATGAAGCTAGAATCTCACCTCTTCAAACTCATCCAAAAGCTAAGAGAACCGCAAGGATTAGCATCAAACCTTACGGACTAGAAAAAGGGTCATCTAGTTCAAAACCTAACATGGCTAGTTCTAGCAAGCCATCAAAACCCTCATTCATTAAGCATGGACTACAATCCTTGAATGAGCCTCTTCCACATCCAAACATCTACCCATTAGATCATTCACCACCAAGAACCTCTCATTCACCAACCTTTTCATTGAATAGGGAACCACCTACAACACCAACTAGCCCATCATGGGAGACAAGGAATAACCTTGATCATATGGAAGAAGTTCCATTACCACCCTCATTTTTAGAACCTCTTCCCACTTCTCAAAATGAAGAATCACAATCACACATGGAACCTCCTCAAAATATACATTTCCCTCCGGGTCAAAACCAAGACAACAATTGTCCAAATTGTCTAAACACTCAAGGACTTGTTCAAGAAGCATGAAATGAGATACATTTCATGTTTAATCATCTTCTTGCAAAGTTGGATCAAATCAACAAGTCCACTCATCCCTAGACTCAAGCACATCGTAGCATTTTTAGTCTAGTAGCTAGTTAGTATTTAGTGGTACTTGTATGTCCTAGTTCATTCTCTTAGTTTTAGAGATTTGTTTGGTTATCTCTTGTTTTTATTGAATGAACACCTATATGCTATATTATGTGTGTTGTGCCTTGTATTTCACATATATATTATCCTCATAGTAGCATTGTTTGACACATCTTCATTGCTGAAGAAACTGTCAACAGACAGCCGGATCCCTCCACTATGCCTAGACGGATCCCTCCAAGAAGGGAACCGTGGGATCCGTGGATCAGAAGCACAAATTTCTACTAACTTGAGTTTTATTTGCAGGAAATTATGCATTATACTCTTGTTTTCTAACCTTTGCTTTGTAGATTTTCAAAATAACACATGAAGATTTTGACACCATAAAGCTAGGGGGAGCTTTGTGTCAAACGATATTGCAAAAACACTTGCAACATTAATCCGTTTTTGGATTATACTTCATGATACCCCATTGCATCTTTTCAATCTTCGGGGGAAGCACGCCGTCACTTAGACGAACCATTTGCAAACTTAATTGCAAACAGAATTAGTTTATTTTACGTCATGTCCTTTACACCCTTTCAAAGGGATGGACTCGTCAAGGGGAAGTTAAGACGAGTACCATTCCCGTCATTTGCTCTCTTTACATTTTTACATACTTTTTCTTATAAAAATTGTGTTAGTTTCTTTTAACACTTTTTGTTTCGACAAAAAGGGGGAGAAGAAAGTAAAAACTACAAATTCAAACTTTTACGAATTTTAGATTTTCCTTAAAATAATTTTATGTTTTGTCATCAACAAAAAGGGGGAGATTGTTAATACAAATAAGCCGTAAAAACGTTTATTTATATTTTACGATCTTCTAATGTTTTGTCGATAACAAACGTAAAATCATTTTAACGAAACAAATAAAGTACGTGAATAGTTTGAGTTAATAGTTTCCTAACACACTTACGCTTTCACATAAAACACTATAACAAGTATAAGTGATTTTATACATATGTACAACAACTAGTGTTTACATATTGGGTTAACATATACTTAAACTAAGTATATACTAAAATGGGTAAAAACATATAAATACTAAAATGGGTAAAAACATGTAAATACTAAAATGGGCAATAACTAGCAAATGGTATTGACCCATAACCCATGGTTTTATATATACCACTTAACCAAGTTCATTGTATCCTTAAGATACATTGTATCTAGAAAGAAAACCATGGATCAACCCATAACCCATAACCAAAAATACCCATGGGTAAAGAGGAGCGTTCCACGGATCCCTAGCTTTATGCTAGCCGGATCCCAAGTGGAAGGGATCCGTGGGATCCGGGGAACAGTAGAGAATTTTCTCTATAAATAGAGAGCCATTTCTTCCTTTCTATTCATTACTTTACACACATACTTCCCCCAAGTATTCTAACCCTCTAACCTCCTCGATCCAAGTGATCTATGTAGTTTGTCTTTGTTTTTGTGTGATCTTCTAGGTTCCTCTTAAAGGAGAGATCACCACTTTTGAAGACGTGCAAGCTCAAGTCCATGAGTTGCCATGCTTCGTCATCATCAAGACAACTAAAGTTCTCTTGTTGATAGTTCTTCCTTTCTCCATAGATGTTGGGTTGAAGGCATTAGTGAAGAATGCCGAAAGTGTCAAGATGAAAGCATTAGTGAAAGGTGCTCATAATCCGTGTCAAAGCATTAGTGAAGAATGCTAAAGGTGTCAAGATGAAGGCATTTGTGAAGGGTGCCAAGCGTTGTGTCAAAGGCATTAGTGAAGGATGCCGAAGAAACAAATCAAGTCGCATTTGGGAAGAATGCCTAGGTCGTATAATCGATGAGGTGCGTCGTTATACATATAAGTATTTGTTTATTTCCAAGGATGGTGATATCCTTGATGGTATTGTAACAAGGAGTGGATCTCCTTGATATTAAGTGTTGTGTTTTGAAGGGTAGTTCCTCCATAGTAATGGAACTAGGTGCTTAGCCTAGTACCTAATAAAGGGTAGGCGAAGTTGTGTTAGGTGTGGTTCTGGTGTAAGAAACCTCGGTTTTGTACCCAAAAGGTTGCTTACGCTAGAAGGCTTCTCCGCCATAAGGAGTTGGTGTAGTGCTTACGAACTCTCGAGTAGGTGACTCGGGGAGTGGAGTAGGGCAAGGAAGGGGTCCTTGTAGCCGAACCACTATAAATAACTTGTGTCGTGGTGATGTACTTCTTACTCTTTATCTTTCATTACACGTTTATATATCTATCTATCAACGTCCAACATAAACAACTAAATAGATTGACATAAGTCGATCTAAATATTTAGAAGGAAGTTTTAAATTGGTAAAACTATTCAACCTCCCCTTCTAGTTTTCCACAAATAGCATGTTAGATCTAGGTTGATTTATAAATTACACAAATGATCCCAGGTCTGACATGCCATTCAATCAACAAAGCTGAATTGTAAGTAACCAAAGTATCTGCATTTGGTTAACTTGTTTGCATCTAAGATATAACTCGCTGCAAACAGTAATGAATAATCAAAGATGGATGAACGACACCATATTAAGTTTAATTTGCTACTCAAAGGTGGTGCCGTTCATCCATCTTTGATAATTCATATGTTTGTTTCGTTACTGAAGTGTACAATTAGCCTTTTATGTAGATACTCACTGATAAAAGAGACCATTTTATCAAATTGACAGCAAACAATTACATAATACTGAGGCTCAGATCTGTATAAATCAATAGTTTACACAACATCAGGATATAACCGCCATGGCTGCAATAGTATAGAATTGCCACGCCAAAGACACGGAATATCGCATCATTTGCATGATTTATTAAGATACTTGTCATCACAACCTCTTACAAATTGTTTTAAAAAGTTACATGTCTAGTTTAACACACTTCTTATCCACGGAAACGATATACTCACAGAGATGATACAAATATTCGAGCCAATCATGGTTCATTGGGACGGGCGTCTTCTAGGGAGAAATGATTATATACTCTCACAGAAAATATATATTCATGTGTTTCCATAGGATGCCAACCACAATGAAACATGATTGACCCGAAGATGTTAATCATGTATGTGAGTATACCAATCGTGGGTGTATTGTTATATGCATTAGCAAGGCTCAGATCTATAAAAAGTTTGATAAACACAAAAACATCAGGATATAACCGTCGTGGCTGCAAAATAATGTAATAAAATTGCCATGCCAGCTGACGTCTATTCACATCAACTGCTTGATCAAATAAGATAATCATCATCACAGCCTCTTGCATGTACCAAATACACCTTTTATATTCCAAATTATACTTTCCCAAATACACCTAAATACAAAATAAATTTCTGCTACTAACACACACATCAAACACATAAAATCTTCCCACTGAAACTCAAACCTTCCTTCTCAAACACACATTGGCAACAGTCAAGCGTTCCCACTCAAAATCAAATCAAACGTTCTGCCCCATGGGTACACAGTAATGTATGCTACTGATTGTAATAACATCAAGATATAACCGCCATGGCTGCATAAGAATGTAATAAAACTGCCATGCCAAGATACGGTAAATCACATCATTTGCTTGACTATTAAGATATTTGTCATCACAGCCTCATACATATCACAAAAACACAAAACAGTGGTTTTCATCTGAACTAGCAGTGGTTTATTCTAAACTAGCAGTGGTTTTCTATGAACTAGCAGTGGTTTCGTCTGAACTAGCAGTGGTTTCTTCTAAACTAGCAGAGGGTTTTTCGAACTAGCAATGGATGCAGAACATTGCCGCAGTGGTTGTTTCCTAAACCTTAATCAATCTCAACTTCCAAGACTGCCTAAATCCTTATATTTTGGGGATTAGCCCGATGAACTAGGGTTGGTCAGAGCAGGTATTCATACCACTCTAGGTGGCAGATCAAAGGAGTTAACCGAACCCGTTTGCACCGACTCAACTCAATACCAGTTATCTTAAGAGAAGAAAAAGACTTAAAGTGTTTTATTAGAGAACTAAATGGTTAATTAGAAAGTAGGAAAAAGTTGCCCAATAAATCACCTATGTAAGTACAAGGTGGGCCCATGTGAACTATATGGGAGAGTTTCAACCTGCACCACATTTATTGGCATATTAAGGGTAATAAATTTTAAAACTTACCCACCTTATATGTGTGTATTTTAATTCAAGTGGTGTTGCTAAATAGGTTACAAAATTCTCTCAAAAATGTCTAAAAAAGACTTCAGCCAACAATTTTCGGAACAAAAAGAATTCGGCCAACAATTTCCGGAACAAAAACACTTTGGCCAACAAATTGATGAAGATGAACTTTTAAGACAAATTCTCCAAGATGAAGAAGTGTTGTTAGAGATGGAGGAGGCTGCTATTAAGGAGAAAGAAGAAAGGGAGATAGCAGAAAGAGAAGCTGCTCTTGAGGAGGAAGCCAAAAGGGAGCGACTTATGCTCCAAGATGAAGAAGTGTTGTTAGAGATGGAGGAAGCTGCTCATATGGATGAAGCTCAAAGGGAGGAACAAGAATGTCGGGACAGAGAATTCGATGCTTTGTATGCAGAGTGGGATGAGAGCAGATTTGAAAGTTGGTCTGAGTATCTTTATGACGATGGTTACGATTCTAACAACTCTCAAACTTGGGATCACCCGGATTATATTTAGTTGTGTCGCAGTTTAATTTTCATTGTATTTTGTTTCGTTAACCGAACCCGTTTGCACCATCATTACAGTGCTTTATTCACTTAGTACCAGTTATGTTACAGTGCTTTATTCACTTAGTCTATAACAACATCCATCATTTGTTTCTCAAACTTAATAAGTAGCAACAAACCACTAAAACCACAAGAACAATTAATCACCCAATACATTACCAATTAATCACTATAAACCATTTAGTGTCAGTTATCTTACACTGCTTTATTAACTTAGTCCTCAACAACATCCATCATTTGTTTCACAAACTTAACAAGAACAATTAATCACCCAAAATCAAACAAGAACAATTACCGAAACCCTATATCAATATGATACCAACTTAAAAAGTTAACCCTAAATTAGCGAAACCCTAGACTACCGAAACCATAAATTAGCGAAACCCTAGACTACCGCAACCATAAATTAGCGAAACCCTAAATTAACGAAACCCTAAATCAATACGATACCAACTTAAGAAATTAACCATGAATCAAATACGAAAAACACCCAATACGATACCAACTAAAATAATTAACCCAAAAATAGCGAAACCCTTAATCAAACATAAAATTACTTACCCTAGCCCAAATCGTTTTGTTTATAGACATTAGATCGGAGAGTGTCGTGGCGATGGTTTGGATAGGAAGTGTGTTATCTGTGGATAAGAAGTATGTTATGTGTGGATAAGAAGTGTGTTATCAGATAAGAATAAGAAGTGTGTTAAGGAATATTGTATTTCTAAATATATAAAGTGTATAAATGTATTAAAGTTATAAAATTATTATACACTTTTTAAAGTTTTTTATACATTAAATACATTGTGTACTTTATACCTCATGAGTTACCTAAAAGTACATAAGTGTGGGACCAAGTTGCCCAAGATATATGTACTTTTTAATAATAAAAAAAGACCATACTTTTGTACTAAAAAACAAAAAATGTCAGTTGTCCAATACTGAAAGTCAAAGTTGCACAACTAGATATCTTTTACACTTGTACTATGTAAGTACAAGGTGGCCCCTCAAAATGGGACACATGTCAACTACATGAGAGAGTTGCCCATATATAGAATTGGGAGAGTTGCTCATGGGGCATTAAGATAAGTGAAAAAAAAAGTGAGGGATTTGAGGTAAATTAGTTGGGCAACTGGGGTAGATAGGGAATTTGCCCATAAATAAATATCTGAAACATATATAATGTCACAAAAGTTTTTCTTGACACATTTGTAGTGTGACAATAAATTTCTGATACATATATAGTGAGACACTAAAATTTTAGTATACATATAGTAACACTAAATTTGTTGATACATTTATAGTTACTCATTAAAATTTTAGTACACGTTTAATGATATACTACAAAATTTTAATACATCTTTAGTAACTCACTATGTTTATTATACAAATTTTATTGACACGTACGTAGTAACTAACAAATTTTTTAAAATATGTTTGTAGTGAAACGAAAGCCTAATGCTCGTTTTCTTCTTTGTCGCAAAAAACGAGGTTGTTAACTTCTTCCTTGTCTTCAAAAACCATCTTATACATAACCATATTAAAGAATGAGGTTTTCTTGTAAAAACCTTTTTGGTAAGCGATACAATTCACAAATACATCACCATATCTACACAAGACAAAACCGCGGGATGCCATTAATTTCACGAGAGATCCCAAGACGTCGCCGTGAAACTAACCTTATAAATGGCACATCTAACTGCTGCAACACATCTCGTCGGTGAAAAGGGTCTCCAAAAAAAGCAACTAAAAGAACTTGTACAAAGTGATACAAAACACTTGATGCAACTAAAAAAAATCCGTCCGAAAGGAACACTCATGAAATGTTTTCTCCACGAACTTGTGCACCTGCATTAAACATAAAAGTAGTATAAACCAAATAAAAAATCAATAACTAAGAAGTACTTGTAATGTTTCTTAAAACTTACCTCATGTCATTGCCCACCACCCCTTCTATGCCCTTTGTAACGTTCAATGGGGAAATCCATATATGATATAAAAAAGAAAAAAAGGAAAAGAAAATATAACGTAAATAAACATAGCAAATCAGCCTCCGTTTGGGTTCTCATTCGAAGGACGCAACAATGCGTGTAAATCAAAACCCAACATAAAAATTTATTATAAATATTATTTAATACACAATGGTTTTTGTCACGTCGACGTCGGCAAACAAACGGCATCAACGTAACGTCGCCATAAAACAAGAATAAAATATATTTGTGGCTCATTACCGGCGAGTGAGAATCATCGATCAATAAATATTTTTGGTTCTGGACATGGTATTGAAAGAGATGGAAATGGTGTTTTTTGTTTTTGATATGGATGACAAAAATTAATGACGGCAGTTTGGTTTAGGATTATGTGAGGATGGAGAAAAATAAGGAAGCTTAAAATACAAAAATGCCCTTTTATTAATTTTACAATTATGTTTTTAATCAAATTCTGAAACTCCACATGTTAATTCGTTATTGGTGCCTATTGTTTTTCATCTTAAGATGTTAACCATATGAACACAAATCTCTCTCTCTCTCTCTCTCTATATATATATATATATATATATATATAGAATACTCACAAGACATGCGGGCGCGGTACCCGGTGAATTTATGTAGCGAGCAAATGTTTTTCATTTTAAACTTCCTTATTTATCATGTCTCAAATACTATAAAGTAGTAGATATATGTTTTAAAAAAGTAGAACGTTTAAATTATTAATAATGTTGGTTAACACTTTTATTTTTCAAATTTTAGTATTAAATTGATGGTTATAAGTTTAGCGAGATTTTATTATAAATAATTTATTAAATGTATCATTATTGGAGTGCGGTTACATATGATTTAAATAAGACTTAAATTTTCATATTTTACATTAATTTTATACTTTTCCTTTTTATAGTAATGTTTTTTGTCTTAAAATTTTAAGACTTCCTTTTATAGGAAGTCTCAAATGCTTTATAATGTAAGTGTATATATATATATATATATATATATATATATATATATATATATATATATATATATACTAGAAGGGTACCCGCCAATGCACGCGTACTGACTATTTTGTAGCGAACAAATGTTTTGAGGTGGTGATGTGATGAGATGGTGGTAACGCGGTGGCGATAAGTATAGTTATATGTGTTTGCTTACCCGGTTAGTGAATTCGTTTCACAACACTTCGAATGTATATGTGTTAGTTGTAAGTGTTTCTTTGGTTACCCAGAACTTTCACGCGACATCATTATTCCCGCATATAAAATACCCTCGCAATCTCTTACGCGTCAAACACTCCCCCAAAAGTATATGATTTTGACGAATCAAGATTATATTGAATGAAATAAATGAAATAAATGTTAAAGTTGTAAAAATTTGAATTAAAATAAAATAAACCCACTAAAAATATAAAAACTAAAAACTCATAAAAATATATTAAAATGGACGTTGAATTAAAGAGCATAAAAATTTTAGAAAATATGGTGAAATTAGATTATAATATAAATAAGTAGCTAAAAAGATATTTTAATTTGAAAATAAAGATGAATTTTTAGTTGAAAAGTGACACATGTCATTTTATAATTAGAGCTCATTATCTTAATTTTTGGTGGTTAGGAGTTAGGCTTGGAGTTTGTTAGAAGTTAGGCTTGGAGTTTGTTAAGAAGTGACACATGTCATCTCATGATTGGAGCTCCTTATCTTAATTTTACATGCATTATAATATATCTTTCCATAATAAGCAAGTAAAAAAGTCTGAATTTTTAAGCCTTCTAATTTTAGAAGGCCTAAATGCATTATAAAGTAGTATATATATATATATATATATATATATATATATATATATATATATATATATATACTTTCATCCCTTCATAAATAACAATTCTATCTTTTTATTTGATGGTCTACAATTAATTATAAACAAAGTATATAATAATTAATTTAGTTGGTTTGCTTATGAATAGTAAAATTTGATTCACAAATGTATAAATATATTATTATTATTGATTCAAGTAATATACTTACATAGTTATATTTAGTTAAAAGGACGGCGAGATCTACGAAAAAGGACGTCCGGACCCACAAAAAATACACTTTTCAAATAAAATATGCGGTCCTGACGCATTTTTCGGGTCCCGCCGTCTTTTAGATGTTTAATACGCTTCCCTGCGCATATGTTAAAAACCCTTATTATTATTATCTTTTTTTTTAATGTTAATAGCTTAATTTTTAAACTTTCATAAAAGGTTGAATTTATTTACTACGAGTATTTTCTAAAGGTAAAACATAATGTAAATATTTAAAATACTCTGCCAAATACCCCTTGGTTGAACGTGGATTTCATGATTCCTGCTTGTGCAAGATGGTAATTTTGGGTTTTCTAGTTAATTAGCGCTTGAGCAAATGACTAGTGGTACTCGTGACAACTGTCTTTCTAAAAAATTATTATGTGAACAACTTGATCAAGTCAACTAATGTTATAAGTATTTGTGCAGATAAGTATTGTAATTAAATATGGTTACACGCTATTGTTTCATTGGATGCCTTGAATCTAGCCTGTATAGTCTTAATTCCATATATACCCAATATAAACATTTAAATGCCATATTTACCCAACCAAAAATCAAATTGTCATATATACCTAATTTAAACATCATATTCTCATGTATACCCATTTCATTGTTTAAAACATTTGAAAATGGATTTACATCAGTAAATTTCCAGTTATACCCCTAATAATAAAAATAAGACAAATTTTCCTCTTTACCTTACCTGCTTAAACTTGCCTGACATGTTGCAATGGTTCGCTTGAATATCCCTATTACTTAAGTTGTTATCCCACAAGTAGTTATATCCCATATGGAAAGTATGATTTGGTGCGTTAAAATGATATTACAATGATACTACTCTTGTTTTTGTAACTTAAGTGTTGGGAAGTAGAAAAACATTAATTGTCATCTCAAAACTGGATTTGATTTTCTCACCACATGTTGTATACGAAGTCAGATGTGGTTGATTCAACAACAATTTTATTTAGTGTTATGGCTTAGGTTGATTAATTAAATAGGTTGTGTTACATGCTATGAAATTAGTAGCTTAAGATTACACTTTGATGTAATATGCTTAAAATTAGTAGCTAAAGAGCAGCGCTTAACTTTATACAATATGTATATAAAGATGAAAACTTATGAAATTTATAGTATCAAGGATCTAATGGTAATTGAAAAGTCAAACATAGACATTTAATATGGGACGGAGGGAGTAATTGTAAATCTATTTGCAAATGATCTAAATAATAAAATGGGTAAATATAACAATATGATAACTTAATTGGGTATACATGGGATTTTAAGTTTTGATTGGGTAAATATGACATTTTAAGGTTTATATTGGGTATATATGGAATTAACCCTTTAATTTTTGTATGAATAAAACCAAATCATTTAATTAAGACGATCTCTTACCGAATAAGAGCTAAAGGTACAATAATGCAAAAACATCTGTGTAATTTGAATGTTTTATAAAGTCAATAGCCTTTTAATATTAATATAATAATAACAATAATGCCCACTAAACACATTTATGAGTAATATTTATATGATGATTATGATCACCACCAGCAACCTCACTTCTTCACTCTGTGTATTTGTTCTTCCAGATCTTGTGAGAAGTAGTCCTTCAATTCGCATCATTTTGTAACCCAAATCAAACGCCCTTTTTAGTCATGTCTTTTCATGATTACTTAAACATGATGTTTTCACCCGATGACTTTGCTCACCTTAAAATCCCCCTTCAAGATATACTATCAGCCACCAACAACTTTTCTGAAAATAATTCTATCGGAACAGGTGGAATTGGAAACCGTTACAAGGGGCAACTTTTGTGGTCGGGTGAGTTGATAGATATCCGTGCTGGTAGGTTAAATAAAGACTTGGAGGATCGAGAACAGAAGTTTTGGATGGATATTTTCATGCTTTCTAGTCTCAAGCATAAGAATCTTGTTTCATTAGTTGGGTTTTGTGATGAGAATGATGAGAAAATCATCATTACCAGGTATGAGCGGATGACATGGGTGCGAAGATTGGAGATATCCATCGGTCTTGCGAATGCGTTGAGTTACATTCACTATGATGAGCTACGCGAGTTTAGCGTAATACACCGGAAAATCGTCGGTAGCACAGTTCTATTAAACGATAATTGGGAACCCAAGTTATCTGCTTTTGAACGTTCCATGAAGATTAAAGCTTCTCAAAGGCACCATTCATTTCATACTAATCTTGCTTTTCAAGTGGAAGGGTATGGAGACCCAACATATATTGAGACTAAAAGTGTGAACCACAAGTCACATATCTACTCGTTTGGGATAGTGTTGCTTGAACTACTGTGTGGTAGAGAATCAATACTTGACAACAAAAATAATAATCAATTTGTTTCGCTAGCCATTACCCTTTATAGAGAGAAAAAACTCATTAAAATAATTGATCCGGAACTATTGAAACAAATGGACTTGCATTCATTCAACATGTTTGCGGAAATAGCGTATGAGTGTTTGGACAATGAACGATCGCGACGCCCAAATATATATGACATTGTCCCAAGACTGGAGAAAGCTTTGGAACTTCAATTGAAACCACAAAATCATGTAAGGCCTTTATTTCTCTTCATAATATGTACCGTATATACTCTGTATTTATGTATTAGTTATAATTTATTGCAGGATAATAACTCAATAGTTGAAGGTACATCATCATCGATACACAAGGAGGTAACTAAATTCTCTTAAATTTAGGCCATTATTGTGATAAAATCGTTGGCCTCAAAAAATCTCATATTTTCCGGCGGTCGGTTTCGGCCGGCCGTCTGGACCTCCTTCTCCATCTTTTTGTCCTTTTCCTTCCCACAATAAATGCCCTTACTCACAGATCTGTCATCTCCCATCTTCGCCGCTGTAGTTGTTGGCGCCATCTGCTGTCTTATGCTCGACCATATATCCTGGTTCTTCTCCTCGACTGTTGTTGTCCGTCATCGATGGCTTCATTGCTGCTTGGTCTCACTTAGATCTGTTTTGTTTAGGTCCGCTCCTTTAAGGATGCTCGTTTTATCTTTTATGATGTTTTATGTATTTTGCTCGCTATTTCATATAGTTTTCACCAAAAGCTCACTTTGGTGATTCCACCCACAGATGTAGTGTGATGTTGTCTGTCACAACTATTATGTGATGTCTTGCTTTACTTTTAACTTGTAATTACATTTTGTTTGGCAAGTCGGTTCGATTTTGCCCATTATATTCGATGTAACTTGTTTTCAAATTACCTCCATTTCATGGAGGTGTGAAATGAAATGTTATCTCTGTTCAAAAAAAAAAAAACTAAAAAAAGGAAAAATAAGGATAACACCACAAACGTCATGGGTAGAGTTTGGAGCAAAACATTTTCAAAGTGAGTTTTTACATTTTGAGGGGTGTTTGATTAATGTTATTTTATTTGTAGGTTTATGATCTTATTTCGATTCGGCTTATATTTCATAAGCTTAAATTTTCTGACTTATTTTATGACTTATGAGCTTATATCTATCCTTAATAAACCACAGTTAGACTAAGCTACATGTCAATCCCTCGACTAAAATTGTTATCTTAACTATTTTCATAATCACACTTCAATTTACCCCACGCCAACTAGCCAAAGGCTTCAATGGAGCCTATTTCACCCATTCACCATGCATCATTCGTTGCAACGTTTAAATTAGACCTATATTTAACCACTGTTACAAACTATGTCGAATCGTCACCAACATCAATATATCTAGTGGAATCTTCACTACCCATATCAACCGTCATATCAGTATATGTAGGTTCTTCTATTTATTTGGTTGACTATAAGTGTATAGTTAATGCATACAATCATATGTACCGCAGCTTGGGCTTCTTTGTTTTGAGCAAGAGCGGAAATGATGCAATTCCATGAACAAAGGTTACGGTTGTGACACGAGTCAAACACCAACATTGCATGTTCAACGTCCCCAAATCTTCCATACATTGTAATTAAGGCGTTCCTTACACGAACATCATCGTCAACCAAAGTTTTTACAGCAAACCCATGAACCAGTTCCCGTTAAACACTAATTCAAGATTTCCACAAGCTGATACGATGTTTACGAGGGTAACGAGATCATGTTTTGCATTTGCTTCTCGTCTCATGAACTTAAAAGTTTCTAAAGCTTCAATAAAGTACCCGTTTTGTGTGCATCCGGCGATCATAGCATTCCAACAAGCAGTGTCAGCATCTCTTGAAACACTTTGTAACAATGCAAAAGAAGCTCTCAAGTGTCCACAGTTCGTGTACATAAAAATTAATGAATTAACCGTAAGAATACTATTTGATAAGCCTAATTTCATTGCCCAACTATGTAATGATTCACCAAATTTTAGAGATTCACGTGAATCGCAAGAAGAAAGAACTGCAAGAACAGTTGATAAACTGCATTCCAAACACTCGTACATCAGTTTCTTGAACATACTTTGAGCAAACGTTGGTTGTCCATTTTGGGCATATCCCGATATCATGGTATTCCAAGAAACCAAATCTTTATCCTGTAAAGAAACAAACAAGCTCCCGGATTTATCAATTTGGTTGCATTTAGAGTACATGTTCATAAGACTATTAATCACGGACACATCTAATCCAAAGAATCTTCTTATAACAAACCCGTGAATGCTTTTTCCCTCTCGTAAATACATGGATTCTGCACATAATGAAAGTACAGCAAGTACTGTCACTGTATCTGGTTGTACTGATCCTGTAACTTGCATTTGTCTTAAGATACTAAACGCTTCAAGAATCATTCCGTGTGAAGCAAACCCATTAATCATTGTATTCCAAGAAACCAAATCCTTAGCTGAAATCGATCTAAATACTTTTACAGCATCATCAATATCTCCACATTTGGAGTATAACGAAACAAGAGCGTTTAGTACAGAAACATGAGTACCCTCACTATATTCATTTTTTAACCATAACCCATGTAAAACCTTACCAATATCCAAATCTTGCAAACAAATCGACGCTGCAATAGCACATGATAATCCCACATTATCAAGTTGTACTCCACACGAAACCATTTTCTTGAAATACCTTAAAGACTTATCAGGACAATCGTTGCTTAAACAACCACTAATCATCGAGTTCCAAGAAACTATGTCTTTCACTTCTGTTTCAACAAACATGTTCTCCGACAAACACAACTCACCACATTTAGCATACCCGTTAATAAGCGCATTACACAAATCAGCACCCGCAAGCAAACCAAACTTTAATCCTAAACTATGTACACCTTGTAAATATGCTAACCTGTTTGAAACAACAATCACAAGAGTTACAGAATCAAACTCAACTCGTCCACGCAGCATTTGCATAAAAACTCGTGTTGCGTCTAAAAGTTCTCCATTTTCGACTGCACAAGTCATCATTGCATTCCAAACCACCACATCTTTGTTAAAAACCACCACATCTTTGTTAAAAACCTCACGAAAAACTGAGACGGACGAAAGATAACGCCCTGCTCGTGCGTAAGCTATAACAAGAATTGTGGCAGTAGGAAGATGAGCAAGAACACCAGCCTTAAAAGCTAAAGCATGAACTTTTGTAACATTTGTAACACCGGGTGTCACTTTACAGTAGTTAACAAGATCAAGAACATCAAAAAAACCAAAAGTGTTGTAATGTTGTGTTCTTTGAGACATTTTGTCGAACATGTGGCATGTCCCATGATAAAACCTGGGATATAAAGTTTTTAAGGATTTGTGTAGCTTGAACTTTAGTAACATTTTATGAATGATAACATAGTTTTAACTTTTAATTAAAAGAAACTTGCAAAAAGTTTGTATACACGGAGTAATTATTTTCGTCTAAAAATAATTGTCTCGACAAAAAAACATATTTTTTTAATAGAAAACATAACCATTAATGCCTTTTCTCTTTTATATAGACCATCTTTGCTATTAAAATACAAAATTTTCAAATTCTGTTACGACTTATTTTGAGACTTGCGAGCTTGTATTAGTTTATTATGATATGATAATTTTAAATAAGTCCCTAAATCTCCAAATAAGCCAAAAAATGAAAGATTATGATATATTAATCGAAATCGGCCACATATAAGCTTAAACAAACACCTCCTACATAATTAAACTGCAAACATGGAAGCAAAATCACAAACTAATATAAATAAAAACCCTGTTGAACATCCACCTAAAAAAACAATCAAAGATAATTTTTGGCCATTGCCCTAAACTTATAAATCAATGTCTAAAATTCATTTAGACGAGTGAGCTATCTTTGAATCGTCATGTTTTCAAGTCTGTCACATATCGGAGTTGGAAAATCTGGGCGTAACATGTGTTGCTTCTCTTCGTAATTGCAACGTTTCCTAGCAAACTCTAAGTACTCGTCCACGATTTGGTTTTCAACATGTTCTCTCGCCGGAGTATCATTAGGATATTTCTTATCAAACTCATATGGTGACTTTACGTAATACTTGATTTTGGGCTCCGTCATTGTCAGCATTGGAAATTCATAATCGTCGTGTGTTGTTATAGAGTACAAGGGTTATGAACTTAAAGGAAAATAAGCGCAAAACATCACGAAAGAAAACATAATCGCGAAGCATGAGAATAATATCACAGGGCTAGATATGCACGGCTGCGAGGCATTACTTGTTGTTGGTTGAGTAGGCAATGGTGGCGCGCTTGCAATGTTAATACTTGCATCCATGATTATTGTTTCACTGTATTCATCAACGAGAAAACTATTACGACTCAAATTAAGATTTTAAGTGTTACGTTAATGACTCCTACTAATACATGTAACATGAACGAATAAACATCAAAGCATCAATATTCATCTGATTTACTAGAAATCGAAAACAATATATTTTTTCTAGCTAGATAAACCAATTTTGAACACAACAATGGTAAAAGTAAAAGACACTAACCTTACGTATGGATTCAGGAGTTGTTAAATTTTGTTAAAAACTTATAATTTTTTTTTATATATATAGAGAAAGGATTATAACATGATAAACACATTAGACTAAAGATAATCTAAACAAGATACGAATTAGAGTCATACTAGTATTATAGTTGGACTAAAAAAATGTGTTCATCATAATGGGCTGGTTTTAACCTACTTTTATTTACTGTTTAAACCCATTTTTATAAAAACCTACTTAATTTTTACTCTTTGAGCCCATAATGAAAACATAGTATAAACAAGTAGGTTTTCACTTTTAACTGTTTGCCGTCTTCTTCGACTTTCTACATCGAATGAAACGGTAAATACTCAAAACTTTTTACAATTTTCTTTTTTGTACTTCTTATTAAAGTTTTTATAAATAAAGTTATATAGTGATTGAGCTATGATGAATCACATGTGCAAGTAAAAAGTAGACTATTATAGTCGTTGCATTGTTGGGGCTTTTTTTTTAATGAAGTGTAACGAGGCCCTGTGAATTTTTTTTTTAATGAAGTGTCACTCTCGACTACTTTAAGATGAGTTTAACAAATCTTTAGAACATAATTTCATATATCATTAACATTTTTAAGTTGTAAGTAAAATTTGAGGCTCTAAAATATATAAAGGGACAAAATGTTGAGGCCCTGTGAGATAGCATACCTCGCACACCCTCGAATACGACTCTGAGTGTAACAACTTGATTTATAACGAGTGCAGTGACGGAACTAGGGTGGGTCCTGAGAGGTCCCGAAACATTCGTGGGTTGTGGGATTTTGTCATGTAGGGTGTGTTTGGTAAAAGTAGCAGTGAGCGTGGCAGTGTGAGCGTGTGAGCAGTAGCGTACAACCTCACATCACATTTTCTAAAGAAGCATTGGAAAAATTTTCCTAAAAAATAGCAAAGTTCACCGCTCTTTTACCAAACAAACATTGAAAATCAAAAAGCTCATTGCTCACCGCTCATCGCCCCAAAAAGTTCCAAAAAGCTCCGCGCCAAACATAGCCGTAGTGTTAGTTTTGTTAACTTAGATTATTCATAAATGCACATGTCCTTAGAAAGTGTGTTTCTAGAATTGTTTAGGAGAAAAACCAAAATATACACTACAAAATTTGTGACATTTGCTCACTAAAACAATTGTGAGCAAAAGATAAGAAAAGAGTAATTAAAAGCTATTTTGTAAACTCCCACTAAAAAGAAAACAGTCACTACTGAAGCCATCACTAAAAGTCTATCCTTACACTATATTTCACTATATTTAGTAAGCAAAAGGGTCAAATTTTTAGTGACTATTCTCTTTTAGTAGGCAAAGGGTGTCAACTTCTTTTACACCAAAGCCTATTTAAAATGTTTTAGCCACTTTATTTTACAACTAACAAAGGAGCAAAGGTTCACTTTTAGTTACTGAATGATCAGTGAGTAAAGCTCTTCATAAATGATACACTTTTTGTATCCCCGAATGATACTACTTTCTCATATTATATCAAAATCATATTCAAAACATAATATTTTCCAGAATTTGGTTTTCCAGGTTTTAAACATAGTAATCCCATTCCTCGACAATAGATTGTTTACATTAGATAAAAACATACGATAACACTTCTAAGGTTCTTAAATCGTAACCGGATTTAAAATAGAAATATTACAATATCAACACATAGAACAATCTCATATGTTTGAACAAACAAATATGTTGCCTGGGTTACGATTTACAGAAATGAATATCTTCAGATTAGCGCATGACATGACTCATCCGGCAATTGTCCTCTTCTTACTCCTCAAACTGTTACATCAGAAAGTATAAATGAAAAGTATTAAGCAACTTAATATCGATTAAAACAA
The DNA here is from genome assembly GCA_910596185.1 of Chrysanthemum makinoi. Classification (NCBI taxonomy): domain Eukaryota; kingdom Viridiplantae; phylum Streptophyta; class Magnoliopsida; order Asterales; family Asteraceae; genus Chrysanthemum; species Chrysanthemum makinoi. Next base: position 6,891,778 of record OU343221.1, on the reverse strand, counting down.
ACAAATAGGACATACAGAACAATTACAGGTTTAATTGCCAGATGATGAATTCAAGGAGAAAGTACCGGGGGATAATGAACAGATCATGAAAGAATCGTGTCCGTGAACGAAATCCCACAAAATTTCATATTTTAATTGCCCCAATCCTTGCAAACAATCCTACTAACTTTCTAAAGGTTCAAACACAATTCTGCTAACAAGAAATTCACTCCTCTACAAGAAACTTGCAATTATTGTGGAAAATTGCCACACCTGTCATTCAGAAGTTTGAAAATTACCTGCTTCATGTGAAGAGTGCTTTGCAAGAGCCATCATGAAAAAGCTAGACCAGTAATGGCAATACCAAGATATACAAAGGAAGAACTCGACATTAGCGTCTACCCAAAATCAATCGTAGAATAATCATAAGAGAAAGCGAGACTTGATTCATCATTTGAACACATCACAATAACCCAGGACTGTCAACTAAACTTATACTTGTGCCACTCTGACAAAGGTGTCATTAGAGAGCACAGTTCTGAATTGTAGACGGGCATGGTTAAGTTGAACAAGAGATCTAGGTTTTTCATTTGAAATCCTATACAAGTAAGTGGTATCAACTCTAACGTCTACATCGAGCTAAAAATATGCAGTAAGCACAAAATGTAACATACAAGTCAATGATTAAGCTACGGCATGAAATAGACATAAATCAAATACCGAACTCCAGGTAGCTTATAACATCATGACCTTTCTACTTTGCATACAATAATTTCCCATTAAATGATACAAAAAGATAATCTACATTCCTTTAGTCACTGGACCAAAACCCTCTCATACAACATTTGCCAGCAAAGCTACAAAAACTACAAATTTAACACATTGACAAAACAAATTGCCCCGTCCTGGAACACGACCCATCTTAACCAAAAACCAAAATACAAGTTTACATCAGAAGTAAACCAAATCAAACAAACACTTGATCAGTCAGCAGGCAACTAATACAGATATAAAAACCATCCAGTTCCAAAACATAGCCTAAACATTAAAAGGATGTATTTTTTCTTATTCTAAAACCTAGCCATCCGCACATCCCTAAAATAACAATGCACTAAAGATGACGCCCTTTACATCAGCAATCAGCCATTCTATCATTACAACCTAGAAAAGGTTGGTTTAGGCATAAAGTTGTTGGGAAGTGTGGCTGGCAACCTAAACCTAAACTGACCCATAGAACTATAACATGGACTGAAATAGTAGAAGAAGAGGAAGAAGAAACGTGGAAGAACAAGAAGAAACATGGACTGAAATAGTTACCTCTAGTCATCGTCTTTTACAGGAGTTTGTATTCCCAGCAGGTTCTGCATTTTCAAAGCCACCCTTAAACTGAATTCCAAATTTCCTAAGCAGGTGAACATCCTCTCTCTTGAGTCCCTTCAATGTCTGCACCAATCACACAATCACAAAACAGTGAAACGAGTGCGCTTAAAAGTGAACATCCTCAAGAAACTTTCCTAAGCAGGTGAACATCCTCAAGAAACTTTTGAGTTTTGGGTATTATTTGTTTGATGTTCATGTCATCTGCAAATGAGATAGTGTATTCCAACTTAAGTAGATAATCCGGTTTCGTTGCTTCATTCAAGAACCAGAAACTGAATGACCCTATGGCAGCAATCTTATTAGTGCCAATGAAAGTTATCTTACTCCACCTTGTGGAGTTGTATGTCATACGAGCTACAGATTTCTAATAATTAATGTGTGCTCAATGGTCATAGGGATATCGAGTAAACTAGATGATTGTTTTAAGGTGTAATTATGAACTGAGCCGGCACCACATGTGGATTCTCTCCTAATCGCTAAGCACACATGGACTAGTTACAAAATTAATACCATCCACAACCTCTGGATAAACAAAAAGCAACAAGAACTCAGAACCTATCGGCTACATAATCCATCCTAAAAACTATAGACAAACCAATGACAGAAAACCTATACCACTACGACACTAATGATTAGGCTAAAACAGCTAGATACTAACACATATACACGATTAACGATATACTCAGTCTCTGCAAACAAAGTTATCTATTGGTTTGCACTTTGCACTAAATTTTGAGCTTCTTTTTCTGTTTCATATGCAAAAACACAAATCTAACTGTGAAGGATGGAGATAAAAGAGCAAAGAACCGATATGTGGTTTTACCACCTGACCGAGACACAATTAAGCTGTACACACCCTCTTGGGTGGTTAAGTCTGATCCGTAGCAATTGAGGTCACACAAATAAGCAAATCACTATCAAGACTATGACTAGGTGAATGAAGAAAACCAAAGCAAACTGTGTACTATGCGTGTCTTGACCCGACCCAAAATCGGGTTCCCAAGCCCGATCCATAACCAGAACATCACACAATACCACAGGAAATCATTTTCAAAAAGAGATTTAATCCCATTTCAATTCCATCAAAGCTTAATAAATTATTTATAAAACATTCAAACAAGTTATTATTTCATCCGATTAAGCAAATCGAAACATACCTGGCGACAATAGCCCACTCGATGTCTTACCTTCCTAATACACCAAAACTCATTCTCCAACATTAGACCACTCATAACAAACTGTTGATGAAGTTTCATCAACTCACTACAAAAAAAAGATCTATATTAACCCTAAACTTGTGAAAATAGATGATTTGTTTTGAAATTAGAAACTTTCCTGTCCTCCTCCAAAAACTTTGTTCGAAGCTCGATTTCAGCTGAGCTAAGATGAGTAATCTTATTAGAAGCCCCGGGAGATGTAACAACTTTAGCTGTTGAGTAAGAAAGCGCATTTATTTTTTATGTCAATAGCGCATAATATGTCAATAATGCAAACAATATGATAACTAATGAGTTAAAAAGTAAGTACCGGATTTTTTATTTTGACTTGCACGAGTTGATGTTGAGTTTCCATAAGGACCATGATTATGAACACTACTAGAATCATTAGCAACCTGCAATTATTTATCATGGAAACTTGAAATTATATGTTCAAACATTAATAAATATATCGAATTCCTTTATGATTACCTCTGTGTTTGTAGTGTTGAACACATTTGAAAAATTCTTATCTGAATTATGATTTTTGTACTCTGCCATAAATTGTAAAATAGCCGCTTGGTTTTCCTTCATTTCTTTCATTTCAATGTGGTGCCTTTCTTTCATATCCTTCATTTCGACTTCAAGTTCGTTGATTTGAGCCTTTAACATTGGCACTTGAGAAACACGAGATCTTTTGGACCTAGGCAATCTAATATTTGGCCCTGCGCATCGCGTATAATCTCCTTTTTCTTTTCCTTTGACTTTAGCAAAGTCATCGTTGCTCCAATCAACAATCCCAATCCCTGCGTTTGTATTACTTGTGCTTGAACTGGTATCATTGCCGATTACCTGTATTTTATTCTAAATGTGGTTTTCAAATTAAAAAATTAATACATATAAAAATACTAATACAAATATGTAGAAAGAAAAAGACAGATATACATACAATAACTTCTGCAGCAGCTTCACTGACAATGCTTCCATTTTTTTCGTGCGACTAATGATGTATAGATTCCCACGTGTTGGTTGAACGCCTGTTTTCTTTTTCTGCAATATCATGCGTATGATTCGTCATTTATTTAATTCAATGCAATTACTATATATAATATTAAAACAAAAAAAAATAGCATCACCTCTTCATGAGCTAGCCTAGCGAAAGATTTGGTCCCCAACACGTGAGGCTCAATGGACTTGGAACGGATCTCTTTCTTCTTCTCACTGACAGCCTGCCAATTAAGTATTATTACACATCAGAATACTTATATGAATTATAACACGCTTGATAGCATGACTGATATTGACCCGTCCGTGTATGTTATCTATTATTGGGTGTCATCTCAGTACCATAAATCTCGCCAGGAGTTTGCTGAGTTTAACAAGAATTCTCTACTCAAATTAGCCTACACTTCTGTGGAGTCTCTCTCAAACTCCTTATAGGCAAGGAGGTGGTAAAGATCTCAATGATGGCTTTGGTAGCGAAGCTAAGCAACCTGCTACACTGCTTTCAAAAGATTTGCATCACAAGGGTGATGTTGGAGTTGAATCTTATGCCCGTCAGCATGCTACAAGCTCTACATCTGAAGTAAATACCCCTGTTTCGTACGAGGGGCATTCCAACTTCTCTATCCCTACCAAATGGCCGGCTGGTGTTACCTTAGAGAGCTTTGAGACAGAAAAGTTAGCACACCAGGCCGATACTTTCCTCTGATACTTTCCTCCAATCTGTGATACTTATATCGATATGTTGAGACATTTTCGCAACTGTTCCAAGAAAGCTAGTTAGCTCCTTTGCCTCTTTGCCAACAGGTTGTCCAGCTTCAAAAGTAACCGTTAACCTTTTACCAGGTTCAAAATCCCATATAGCTTGTTTTCTTGTGTGACCACGAACCCGTTTCGGTGGACCTATAACTTCACTCATTATTATGAAAATAAATGAGTTATTGTATATAAGAAATGCTTAATAAAAACTTCTAAGACTCTACTGTCATATCAAATTGAGCAAACCAAATTTAACATCGGATATACCTTGTTGTGCATCCATTATTAATCTAATTGTCTTTACTTAAAACAGCTGCTAACTTTGTTTGGATGTGATCGACTCCAGCCCAAGGAGAAAATCTAGGGATTACTTCCTGCAACAAATACATGATGCCATCAGAAACAACAGCAAGAAATGGGTAAACTCGTAATTCAGAAACAGGTAAACAAAAGAAGTGAGCTAGACAACAAAACGAAAGAAGTATAAACAGATGTTCAAACATGTGTATGATTAAATGAGTCTGTTATGTGTCCATTAGATATTTCTGTATGTACCTTAATATGGGTCAGTTTGAGTTTTGTTAAGTATTAGACTATTAGTTATCAAGGTTATTTCTATTATACAGTCAAGTGTACACTGAATATTTACCCGTAACATATAAATTTATTTGAAGCATTAATCAATGAGATTTGTTTCAATATTAATCTGATGAGGGTATAAAAGACTCTGAGCATTTACATAGGTTCACAAAAGCATGGAGAATTTTAGAAGGCAGCCAGTATCACTTAATAACTTGAAATGGCAGGGATAGCTATTAAACACAAACATCTACCCAAGGGAAAACATGAAGAAACTTTAACTGAGTTGAGGTGTTAAACTTACATTAACCAACAGCATACAGTTTCAGTGATCACCAGTGTGACATGGAACCTGCGCCATAAATACATGTTACCGTTATACATAAAAAATATGCATCGCACAATCTTGAATTAGATACTAGTTAATACCTCATGATAGCTCAATAATCATATTGACTATAAGTTCTTCATGAACCATAAATAATATATCTTTCTGCAAAGTATCTAATACCATAGAAGTCAAAAATGTTCTTAAATACGAAAATTTTCTGAACTTCTGATCTATCTGAGAAACAGGCGATCTAAGTTGGCCTTTGGATATTATGAAAGTGGCACAAAAGTATTTGGAAATCAACTATTTAAGGTGGTCAGGTGTGTGTTTTAGAGGTGATTCTGAACAGCTAGAATCAGATAATCAGCAGTAGAAATGGTTATACGAGATAGTATTTGGAGATGATTCTGCTAATAAACACTTCGGTGTTGAGTGTTTGGTAAAAACAGATAAAATACCAAAAAATAAAAGCACTTTTTACACCTAAGAGCTGGTATTCAAGCAAAGACATCTGAGTTAAAATGTTTTACACCGGCAAGCAACTTAGCGAAGGCTATTGAGCACATTAACTCAAAACCTAAGCTGATACATGTAAACTTATACTACAGAAAAAGCCTTGTATGCAGGTATGTCCTTAAACCTATATCACACATGTCCATAGAACCAACCTCCCTTAACCTGACTCCTATGGCTATGATACAGGTATGATACGCAAAAAGATGCAGCCAGTATGACTGTATGAGCAAATCAATTTGTATGATTTTTTGCCTTCCGAGACCAGACAATAACTTACCAAATCTTCAAAAGTGTCCAAATAGCTAAACATGATTCCACGTACTCAAGTTAAATATCCATAAAACAACCCCTTAAGCAGTATGATATCATTTCAAGAACACAAGTCAGCCATATAAGTCCAAAACCAAATGGGGCTATCATCTATATGCAGTTAACCAAGTACATCGTACTTTCGTCCTTCGAGCACTAACAGAAATCAAGTGATCATAACTATGTGGTTTCATAAGATGGGCCGTTTTTGAAGACATAAAGCAAAAGGGAAGTAAACACTACCTATATTGCTGATGTGGGACAGATTAAGAGCAGATTCTGCTAATTAAACATTACATAACCTGAACAACTAATTAAACATGTCGATACACCAAAATTAAAAAAATAAGGCACTGTGTTTCACTCAGAAAGAACTACAGTAATTTAATCTAATTCATCTTCATCTTCGTCAACCTCTTCTTCAGATTCGATAACGAGTGTACCATCCACTACTTCATCAGCATCAACTCTGACCCTATCTAGGTTTGGTATGTCAAGTTTGCAAGAAGATGAAGCAAGACTGTTATCATCATTATCACATAGCATGTTAAATGCATCTTTAACATTAACATGTCGAACAGCTAGCCACCCTTCTACCTTCGGATCATGAGAATAAAAAACTTTATCAACTTGTGATGCTAAAACGAAAGGGTCATCATGTAATTGAGCACCTGTGTGCACCGCATACGAGAAGTTCACTAGTGTGACACCGAATTCATCTTTTTTACATCCTCTACTAGCATCAACCCAATCACACTTGAATAATACTACTCGCACCTTACCAGAATAGTTCAATTCAATAATGTCCTTTAAGGAACCATAGTAATTCACTGGCCTAGTGTTGCCATCTTGAGGATTAGCATCCACCACCCTAACAACAACGCCACTGTTTTGAGTTTTGAGTGTTTTCTCGTGCTCTTTTGTGTGAAAACGGTATCCTTTAACAAAGTATCCTGAATATCGGTTCACATGATTATTTGGTCCACGAGCAAGCCACTTAATTTCTTCTGTTACTCTTGGATTCCTTTGTTCTTCTAAGCGTTTAACCTAGAAAATATTGATAATTAACTATTTAGACCTTACCAATAAATTAGTAGTAGTGTTTGTCGTAGTTTAAGATACTTACCCGATTTCGAAACCACTCACTAAAGTTTTGGCAGTGAATCTTTTCAAGTTCATACTCAGATGGTCGACGTGAACGGTTTTGCCCCCTAACGATACCTTTATGTTCCCTTGTATAAGAAGTAGAAAATAATCAATATAAGACACTTTTGTTAATAGTGTAAAATTTTGATTAGCAAATAAAGCTCACTTACTCTCGAAAAGGCGTGACCGAATTAACATTAAATAACACATAGCGATGTGCTTGTTTAAGGGATTGGTCATCGATTTCATAATTAGGGATCCTTTTCCTTTTGAGAGATGATAGTTCAGAACGTGCATGTTTTCCTAACGGTCGACCGGGACGAAGGAAGTTGGATTCTTCAATTTCATTTTGATTGTCACCATCATCGTCATCGTTCCTTTTTGGTCTCAGAATAAGGTTTCTACTCAGATAAGTATCTAGAGCAAAAGGTTAAGCTTTCTCTCACTAAATACCCTTCAGCAATTGAACCTTCTGGATAAGCTTTATTGCTTAGATATTATTTCAGATTCATAAGGCCCCTAAATTGAAGGTTAAGTGAAGTTTTACTAACTTTTTAAATAATAAGGTAAAAGGTATAATTATTAAGGATAAAAAAAGATACCTTTCAATAGGATACATCCAACGAAAAGTTACTGGACCTCCGAGTCGTACCTCCCTAACTAGATGGATCACCAAATGAACCATGACAATAAAGAATGAAGGAGGAAAAATTTGTTCCATTTTGCATAATGTTACAACAACGCGGGATTCAAGAAATCTAAGATCATATTCCGTTAAATCTTTTAGACAAATCCACCTAAAGATATCGCATAACTCAATTACCACTTTGCTAACATGGTCGGGCAAAGTACCACGTAGCGCTATTGGCAAATATTCTTGCATCAACATGTGGCAATCATAACTTTTCATCCCCATAAGCTTCCTATCTTTTAATTGCACACAACGAGAGATATTAGACGAATATTCATCAGGAGGCTTTATAGATTTAAGTGTTTCAAAGAACGTATCTTTCTCCTCTCGAGTCATTACATAACATGCTTTTGGCAAAGATAGATTATTGTTTCTTGGATTCCTTTTTGGATGAAGTTCTTCTCGTATACCCCATTTTTCCAAGTCTAGACGAGCTTTCAAGTTATCTTTCGACTTCCCCACTTGACCAAGCAAAGTCCCGACAATATTATCACATACATTCTTTTCAATGTGCATCACATCGAGATTGTGACGCAACAACAAGTCTTTCCAGTAAGGTAACTCGAAGAAAATGCTTTTCTTTTTCCAAGGACCCTTATCAAAATTTTCTACAAGAAAATCCACACCTTTCAATTGATTTAGAATATCATCCCCAGACGAAGGGATAGAAGCTTGTCTTGATTCTTGATGTCCATCAAAGGATCGAGTATCTTTACGTGAGCTATGATTTGGTTCAAGCCATCTTCGATGCCCCATGTAACACCATTTTCTACCGTGATCTAGCCATTTTGAAGTTTTGTCAAAAGCACATACAGGACATGCATATTCTCCTTTAGTGCTCCACCCAGAAAGGTTAGCATATCCAGGAAAATCAGATATTGTAGAAATGACTGCGGCTTTCATTTTGAAATTTTGATTCGTTGAGGCATCAAATGTATCAATACCGGCCCATAACTCTTTTAACTCCTTTATCAAAGGTTGCATGTAAACATCTAATTTATTACCGGGGCTTTTGGGGCCCGAAATGATCAAAGAAAGAATAAAATTAGGTTGTTTCATGACATACCATGGAGGTAAATTATATGGAATAACGAAGACAGGCCAAATACTGTAGTTTGAATTCATTGACCTGTATGGATTGAAACCATCACTTGTTAGAGTCAAACGAACATTTCGAGGATCGCTTGCAAATTCAGAATGCTTCTCATCAAAGTGTTTCCATGACAATGCATCAGCTGGGTGTCGTAGTTTACCATCTTTTACCCGTTCCAAATGATGCCATTTCATAAGATGGGCCGTTTTTGAAGACATAAACAATCTTTGAAGCCTTGGTTTTAGGGGAAACCAACGCAAAACGTTCATTGCTTTCTTCTTTTTCTTTTTTAGACCCGCCTCATCTTGTATAACCGGCTCATCTTGTATACCCGGCTCATCTTGTATACCCGCCTCATCTCCAGAGTTATCTTGGGTGGGCCTCCATCGGGAAGCATTACAAACGGAGCATATATCTTTGTTCTCATTTTCATTCCAGAACAACATGCATCCGTTAGGACATGCATGTATTTTTTCATACCCTAACCCCAACTTCTTCATGATGTTTTTCGCCTCATCATGTTTCTTAGGCAGTATATTCCCATCATGCAACAACTCTTCTTGAAGAAACTCCAATAACATAGAAAATGATGTGTTGCTCCAACCACAAAGAGATTTTATATGGTATAAACGAACCAAGGCAGACAACTTGTTATGCTTAGCATTAGGATACACCTTCTGATTAACATTTTTGACCAAATCATCAAACTTCGTTTTATCATTTTGCTTTTCACGGTTCAAATTAGGTCCAGGTTGAGGTTGAGGTTCTCTTTCACCAATACTTCCTTCCATTGACACCGTAGGAAAAATATCATGCAATATCTCATTCATTTCATGTTCGTTGTCTCCTTCTTCATCATTTTCCATCATGCTCGAAGATGATACCTCGTAACTTTCCCCGTGATCCATCCAATTCAGGTACCCTCTCTTGAATCCAACACATATAAGGTGATCATGCACTTCTTGTCTTTTAAGGTGAAATCTATTGTGACAATTCGTGCATGGACACTATATCTCCATGTTGACTCGATTTCTCAAAAGCAAAGTTAAGAAAATATTCCACGCCATTTACATATTGTGAACTAGATCTTGGTGCAAGATACATCCAAGATTTGTCCATAATGATGTCAAAAGTAGAAAAATTGAAGTAATATTCAAATCTTACGTGCCTAAAAACAACCATGAAACTCTATTAGCTACTGAAAAAATCTTTGTGTTTGTGTATACATCACTATCATCAAATAAACACAAATAGTGGTATTCTTATTGAGGACAAAAAAGTTAAGTCTCTACTACATTTAGGTTAATTTACAAGCATCAACCTAAACTTACTTTTTTTTTATTAATTCACATATATTCAGATATATCCTAATTAATACTACCCAAGTCTAAACCAGTATATCTAGCATCCATACTGATCTTACGAAACAAAACTTACATACTTTCTCAACTATAGAAAGATTCATAAGTTACGATATCCCCAATATATTAACTAAAGCAACCTAGCTTTTACATTCTACTAAAACAAATTACTCAATATCACAACGCTAATGAACTTTGTAATTCTCAAAAGTAAAGAAACCAAATGTGATTTAAGTCATATAAGTACAATTCTACTACATTAAAGTACTCGAGATCATAATGTACTAAAAAACAAACTACTCGATATCACAATTTAACTGAGCTATTAACCGAACACGAATAAACTAACAACAACCTGAGTATCACATTCTACACAAACATACTACTCAATATCACAATTGAACTAACATATAAGCCGAACACGATTAAATTAACAACAACTGAGTATCACAACCTTTACACAAACTCTTAACAAACGCGGAACTACAACCTTTACACAAAATCGCAAACTCCTCTATACCACATCATCTAAATGCAGCTAAACACTAACAGTTCCAAACTATTACTTTCCTTCTCTATCACAAACTACCTAAAATGCAAACTAATAAAACAAAATGCAGACTAATAAAACTCCGCCAAACCAGTTACGAGTTGAGATTCATTCTTACATGTATACCGCAATACCATTATAAAACATCAAATCGACACACGGCATACTAATACTTTTTCGCAAACCATACAACATTCGTTCCTAAACATCAAATCGACTCAGCACACCTTCTAAACATCAATCAGCTAATTCCTACATCAAAACACTTCTAAATACAAAACATAAATTATATTATACCTGAGTTACGGTTTCAATCGGCGATAGAGACAGAAGAGCACGACTGAGTTACGGTTTCTAATTTTCTATACGGTTTCAATCGGCGAATGACGACGGTGCGGAGTTAGGGTTTCAGTGGTGGAGGATGATGACGGTGCCGGAGTTAATTGCGATGGTGGAGGATGACGACGGTGCCGGAGTTAATTGCGGTGGTGGAGGATATTACGGTGGTGGAGGATTCTTCAATTTCATTTTTCTCAAGTGGTGGAGGATATCGATCTGTTTGGTAAAGGATATTAGGAGTTTGGGAAAAGTATGTCTAACGCTCAGTTCTCGAGTTTAAATGGAAGAGGAAAGTAAAGGAAATGGAAAGTTTTTTGTGTTCTTGAGTCTTTTTTAAAGGAGGAAAGGGAAAGGGAAAAGAAATAGGGAGGAAGATTTGTTAAGTAAATCTTCCTCCCACTTTTGGGAGGAAAGGGAAAGGAAACGGAAGTGTAGGTTGTATAAAGACTAATATACCCTTTTTAAAACATTTGACATTAACAATTAAAGGGCATATATGTAATTTGACCAAGTTATTTTCCTTTTCCTCTCACTCAAGAACATGATTATGATTACTTTCATTTTCCTTTCCTCTATCTTAAGAACATAACAACTAACACTTACTTTCCTTTTCCCTTTCTTTTCCTTTTCCTATTCTTTTCCATTTCCTATTCTTTTCCATTTCCCTTCCCTAAAAACTCGAGAACTGAGCGTAAGTGATAAAAGGATATTACTGATTTTTTTTTTCGTAACTTTTATAATTTTTTTTTTCTTTTTTATGTTTTGGTGACTTTTAAGTTTTAACAATTGTTTAGTGAGGAAAAGTTTTAGTAAGTATATGTCAAATTTTTACTTTTATATTTTTTTTGTTTATTTTTTATTTTTGGTGACTTTTAAAAATTTTAGTGAGGAAAAGTTTTAGTGAGTACATGTCAAAAATTTTGTAGTGATAGTTTATTACATATAATGTCGATACCACCACGAAATTGGCCTAGTGGTTAGGCACCCGATGACCTCACAAAAGCTCCAGGGTTCAAAGCTTCACTAGGCGCACATATAGAGGTGTGAGGGAAAGGGTCGGAAATGGTCACAGGAAGGTTAGCATGCGTACATTTGGGTAACAAGGGAACCTCATCCGTTTACCTTTTACATATAATGTCTATCTTTAATTTGATCCGATAAACTTTTTACTTGTGATATCAAATATCGTGTGTGTTAGTTTTCTGAACTAGAGTTTAACATACATCTAAATGAGTACTTTTGTTTGTATTTTTATTTTACTAGACTATAGATACAATGGATAGCTTTTTTCCAGCTCAATTGCAAGCAAAGTTATTAGAAGGTTCTTCCTCGCAACAAAATGACGCTTGCCCTGAAACTCAAGAATCCGAGAATGGTTCCGGTATGGACATTTTCTCACAACAGCTCAATTTGTTAATGTACATTATAGATTACTATAACAAGCAAGTGAACCGGCCTCCATTGCTCGCTCCTGTTCTTTGTTTGAGGTTTTACTTATCTTTCGGAATCAAGATCAATGAAGATCATCCGTTGAGAATTGCCAACAATGATGAATTTGTTGAGATGATAGAAATGGTTACAAAAGGTGATGAGAATTTTGATAAAGATGTGTTGAAAAAGGCTCCTTTGATTCAAAATGATTTGATCAACTCGTGCTCAGTAGAAACAACTAAAGCCATTGTGAACGATATATGCGGTGGGCCTAATGGATACTTTACTATATTGGTGGATGAGTATGAGGATGATGTAGGTGACGAGCATATTGTGGTGTGTTTGCGGTATGTTGATAAAAAGGGAGATGTTGTTGAGAAGTTTCTTGGCATTTCACGTGTTATGGATCATAAGAAGGACGTATCTCTTAAGGATGCGCTAAGTTCTTTGCTGTTTAAGAATTCATTGAGTTTAAGTAATGTTCGTGGGCAGAGTTATAATGGCGTTAGGAAGATGTACTATGATGTGAGTGGTCTCAAAACATTGATCAAGAATGACACTCAATCAGCGTATTACGTTCATTGTTTTGCTCAACAACTTGAACCAATTCTTGTTGCAGTTTCCCAACAAAACGATGATTGTGGTATGTTTTTCTATATTCTTGAAAAGTTAATAACTCTTGTCGGTGTTTGTTGGAAGGAAAGTGAAGTATCAACTGAAAGTCGTTTCCAAAAACTTGCACAAGTCTTTGAAGACATTGAGGTTGAAACTCGTGAAGGTTCAGATGAGAAAGTTAGTTGTGGGCCCCACTACAAGTCTATTTTGAAAGTTATCGACTCTTATGATACAATACTTGATATGCTTGATATTATGGCAAATGTCATTTTAAGACAGGCGATTCATCATTCATATCTCAGCACGGTTGACAGAGAAATTTTCTCTTTCAGGTTTGTTTTCATGTTATATTTAATGAAGACACTTTTGGGAGCTTCAAGTGAAGTAAACACCGCGTTACTGAAGAAAGATCAAGACATTGTTAATGCCATGTCACTTGTGAAGTCAGTCAAGGAACAATTGCAAATAATAAGAAACGAAGGGTGGGAATCTTTATTGGCTTCGGTTGTTTCCTTTTGTGAACAAAATGACGTAAATGTTCCAAATATGGAAGATATGCATCTTCCAAGACTAACAAGAAGAAATCGTGAACCAGAACCAACTACGACAACCCTTCATCATTTTCAAGTTGACGTATTCTATTCCATCATTGATAAACAACTTCAAGAGCTTAACGAACGATTTGATGAAGAAAGTACGGAGTTACTTGTGTGTATGGCATGTTTGAGCCCTGCTAAGTCTTTTTCATCCTTTGATAAGAAAAAGTTGCTCAAACTTGCGGAATTTTATCCTAACGAGTTCTCAACTGCTGATTTGCTTCATCTCAGTGATCAACTTGACAAGTACATTCAGGATGTGAAAAAAGATAAAAGATTCAAGGGGTTGAAGGATATTAAAGAGCTCTCGAAGAAGTTTGTGCAGGTGAAAAAACATGAAGTGTTTAATCTCGTCTATTTGCTTATCAAGTTGGTGTTGATCCTTCCAGTTGTGACAGCTAGTGTTCAAAGAGGTTTCTGGAGAATGGCTTTTGTTGAGAAGGAACTAAAGAGTAATACCGGTGATCAGTTGTTGAATGATCGTATGGTTACTTATATTGAGCGAGATGTGTTCATCACAGTTAGCAATGAGGATATCATAAGTAACTTTGAAAGTAAGACTCGTCAAGAGTGATTGTAAGTTTGGTTCTGGTACTTGTTTTGAACCTGTAACTGGATGTCGTGTTGTCCTTTTGAACCTGTAACTGGATGTCGTGTTGTCCTTTTGAACAGTTTAAGTACTTGTTTTGAATATGTATCTGGATCTTAAGCTGTCCTTTTGTACAGTCAATGCTATGAATCGTATGATTATGTGTATACCCAAGCATGAAATCCCAAATTTGTCACCATCTTTGATCTCTGTATATGATCTATACCATACGCATGCAGCCAAAACATCTTTGATCTGTGTATATGATCTGTCTCTTTTTTATAAAATGGCTTACAGTTCAGTAAATGTAATCTTTAACAGTGCCTCTACTATGTGGTGTGCTCCAAGCTCTCTTTTGCAGACAGAAGCTTCCAATGACTGCTGATTGTGCGTCATCAGCAAGGCGGTTTACAAAATTGTCATAATATGATACATGGTCAAACTTTTCCAATACTTAGAATGCTTTCTTTTATTCTGTATCGATACTAATTTTTCCATCTTTAGATATCAGTCCTGTTGCATGAACCTTAAGATGTTTGACTTTAAAGGTTGGAGACAGAATTTGTTGATCACCAGCCAATATAACTGCACCAAGGATCTCCCCGAAGAACGTATCCTACAATATGTTATATAATTGCTTAAGCCATTTGTGTAAACGTGTCAAAATTGCCACCATTAAATAACATGTATATATAAGGCTATAAGCATCAAATTTAAGAAGTTAGATAAAAATACCATATGTCGATATCTATGATTTCTTCTTTGCAAATGATACATCCTTCTCAGCAAACGTAGGCTGAAACGAGCTTCAGGTGTCGTGTTCTTTAGATCCAACTTCTTAATCATATGTGAAAAGGCGCACACCTTTTGTCGCATACCAAGAGGAATGAGTGTGATATCAAACATCACTTTTGCAGCTAAAGGGTCTAGAAACATGTTTAGTTTAGCATATTTGTTTACAGGAACATTGAAGATGTTTCCTTTGTCTTTCTTCTTCTTGTAGTCGACATTTCCGCCTACTATGAATTCATCCTGCAATTCAATATATGATTAATGCAGGATTATTTAACGATAGTATAGTATTGTTATTCCCAAACTACTAAGGCACGTGGATCAACACTAACCTGAGGACAGAACTAGCATTTGTGTCTGCAAGTATGATCTTTGCTAAAGTTGTTAATGGTCCATTAGTCAAAATGGTAATTTTAGATCCAAGATCAATAGATTCCACTATGGACTTCCAAACTTCTAGTGCTAGTGGTTGTCTAAGATGCGGGAAGTCAGTAGTCCGAGGAGCTCCAAACTCCACAGAATTTTCTGCGGTATATCTGCAAATAAAACATGATTTTTAAATTCATTTATTACAGTAAAAGGTAGATAACGGGTCAATTTGGGTTAAAGTTGGCAACAAAGTTACCTGTAAATGAAAATAATAGTACCTAGCTTCTTGGGCTTCTCGGTAGATCACGGACAAGTCCAAAGAGAGTGTCTCAATCCAAAAAGCCACCACTACCATGTGGGATAGCCTTCGAGTACTTGCAGTTGCCAAAACTAGGGTCATTCGGGTAAGATTGGTTTAAACCAAATGAATCCCCTAAACCAACAATAATGTCTTCACGACCCATCATATGTAGCAAATCATATACTACATCTATTGTTGCTGCATTTGCCCACCCTGTTGGAGTTACTAGTATTGCCTGTGATAAAGCATTAAAAAGAAGTAATACAAATATGATTCTCATATCCATATACAAACACACCTTAATCCATGACCACAAAAAGGTTCCGTTACTAAGCAGCATGTGTACAAATCAGTGTCGTCTATGAAGTTCATTTTAATAGGCATGTAATTCAAACTGCGTTTAGCCCTACCCCTAAATAGCTACGACACATATTTCCTAAATACCCTCTAATATTATAGGTGTATACTGTTTAACAGTAATTGACAATTATAGATTACCTGTAGCGTCAAGCAATCAAAAGAGAGGCATGTGCACAACTACTGAACAAGGGGATTCAGCTGACTGAAACATACCTTTGTCAGCATACTCTAGTCATCTGTCTTTTAACACATGTATGATGGAAGCTAATCAATAACCAGCGTAACAAAATATATAAAATGAACGCACGGCAAACATAAAAACCAACAAACATTAGTGACATTATCTGAAACTTAAACCCCAAAAAAAAAAAAAAAAAAAAAAGAACGAAGACAAAAGTACGGTAAACTAAAAACTTCGTTGGTTAACCCGATCAGCCAACACCGTCCACTGTCCACACTCGCAGACTCTACACACCAAACTAGATTCTAAGGGTTAATTTGAGACCATCAAAACTACTGGGTTCATTTTAAAACAACATCTTAACTTAGAGGACCAGAACAACAATTCCCAGTGTAACCAATTCTGACATTCTTGTCGCCATCCAGTCGTCCACACCCCACACAACAAATTAAAATCTAGGGGTCCTTATATAAAACTATCAAAAATACAAGGCTCATTTCGAAATAATGTAATAACTTAAAGGACCACGATCAATACCAGAGGCGGTACCACAATGGGGGCAGTGTGGGCAGCTGCCCTCACAAAGTTCACACGAGTAATGTGGTTTGATCATAGAATTTTATTTTATTCCCATAAATGGGTAAATAGTATAACTGTTATTTTTTTTCCAATAGTTGCATCATAGTCAAGTGGTTAAGGACATTTGCATTTTCGTGAAGATATAATGTTCGATTGTTGCGCTACTCTATAGTTAATGAATTTTTGTTATCAACTTTTTATTTTTGTTTCAATTACTTGTTTTAATATCGATCAAAATAAGCAAGTATGTGCCAAATATTGTGCATATCATCATTAATTCTTAGTTTTGATTATCGCATGCAAACAAATAATATCAATTTCATTATAGCAACAAAAGTCAAGTTATTTACCCGATCCGTCAATACCGTATTACGGTCCACAGTTCACACTTTTTTAAAAACTTTTTAAAACAATAAGGTTCATTTTAAAATAACATCACAACTATGTATGTAGTAGAAGGATGATTTTATATAAATGGTAGAAACTGATAACCTGCAAAAAAAGGTTCAAAAAGAATAAACTGATTATCTACAAATCGAATTCAGGCCAACATCTGTATCCAATATTGTATCCAATACTATCCGTTTTTGAGGTTCACCAGTTACAAACAACAACAGTGACGTCATCCATACCAATAACATCTTCATTGTTAACGAAATGTGGAAGGAAAAAGATGATAGAGAAAGATGACCAAGTGAGTGAGTTAATTACAGTTATTAGTGATGGTGGACTGGACCAGAGAATATTAATTATGGGGACGTGGACCAAAATGCCCTGATTCTGGTCCTTTAAGATTTGATGTTTTTTCGAAATGAACCCTGTAGTTTTCATTGTTTTAAAAGAAAAGAAAGATGACGGAGTGAGTGGACCAAAATTTTTAAGTTGGTCAGATGTGGAGTACTGATTCTGGTCCTTCAAGTTTTGTTGCTATTTCAAAATGAACCTTGTTGTTTTAAAAAGTTTAAAAAAACCCCTGCAATTTGGTTTTGGTGTGTGAACTGTGGACGTAATACGGTATTGGCGGATTGGGTAAATGGTTGGACTTGGACCTTTTGCACTTGGACTACTGAATACTGATTGTGGTCCTTTAAGTTACTACATTGTTTCGAATGAACTTTCTGGAAGATAACTATACAATTGATTTTCACTACCAATGTACAAAAGCCATCTGTATTTTCATGCTATCCCAAACACCCCACATTACTTTCGGCAAATCCCTTCGCTAAAATGTAGGAATAACCAACTTTGAAAGTAAGAAGACTCGTCAAGAGTGATTGTAAGTCTGGTTTTAGTACTTGTTTTGAACCTGTAACTGGAGGTTATGTTGTTCTTTTGAATAGTTTAAGTACTTGTTTTGAACATGTAACTGGATGTTATGCTCTATCCTTTTAAATACCTAGTTAATGTTATGAATCATATGATTATGCTTTTTGGATTTTGTATTCTTTGCAGTGGACTGCTACTAGTATATGATACATACACATGCAGCGAAAACATAACACAAAATTTGTGAATTACAGCCCAATGTAATCTTTAACAGTGCCTCTACTTTGTGGTGTGCTCCAAGTTCTCTTTTGTTGACGGAAGGTTCCAATGATCGCAGACTGTGTGTCATTAGCAAGGCGGTCTGCAAACTCGTCATAATATGATACATAGTCGAATTTGTGTAATACTTTGAATGATGTCCTTTGTTTTGTATCGATACTAATTTGTCCATCTTTAGATATCGGTATGTATAAGGCTATAAGCATCAAAATTAAGCTAGATAAAAATACCACATGTCGATATCTATGATTTCTTCCTTGCAAATGATACATCCTTCTCAGCAAACGTAGGCCGAAACGAGCTTCAGGTGTCGGGTTCTTTAGATCCAACTTTTTTATTAAATGTGAAAAGGCACACACCTTCCGTTGCATACCAAGAGGGATGAGTGTGATATCAAGCATTGATTCAAACACTTTTGCAGCTAAAGGGTCTAAAAACATGTTTAGTTCAGCATATTTGTTCAAAGATTGAAAACGTTTCCTTTGTCTTGTCGATATGTCCGCCTAATATAAATACATCCTGCAATTTAATATATCATCTAAATGTTGGTGGTTACATCCCGAATTACTAAAGCACGTCAATTTGCACTAACCTGAATGATAGAACTAGCGCTTGTGTCTGCAAGTATAATCTTTGCTAAAGTTGTTAATGGTCCATTAGTCAAAATGGTAATTTTAGATCCGAGATCAATAGATTCCACTATGGACTTCCAAACTTCTAGTGCTAGTGGTTGTCTAAGATGCGGGAAATCAGTAGTCCGAGGAGCTCCAAACTCTAAGGAATTTTCTGCTGTATACCTGCAATATAACGATCCATTTGACCCGTTCCTCTATTAGCTTAACTTTTTGATTTGATCTATTGGATCCGGTTTGAGCTAAAGCACGACTCAAATTGACACATCATAAGTAACTTTGTTAACATATACACTTTGTTGAAAAACTTGTAAATGAGAATAAAGTACCTTCTTGGGCTTCTTGGCAGATCACGGGCAAGTCCAAAGAGTGTGTCAGAATCCAATAAGCCACCACTACCATGTGGGATAGCCTTCGAGTACTTGCAGTCGCCAACACTAGGGTCATTCGGGTAAGATTGGTTTAAACCAAAGAATCCCCTAAACCAACAATAATGTCGTCACGACCCATCATATGTAGCAAATCATATGCTACATCTATTGTTGCTGCATTTGCCCACCCTGTTGGAGTTACTAGTATTGCCTGTGATAAAAGCATTAAAAATAAGTAATACATATATGATTCTCATATCCATATACAAACACACCTTAATCCATGAGCACAAAAAGGTTCCGTTACTAAGCAGCATGTGTACAAGTCAGTGTCGTCTATGAAGTTCATTTTAATAGGCAGGTAATTCAAACTGCGTTTAGCCCTACCCCTAAACAGCTACAACACAAATTTCCCAAATACCCTCTAATGATATTATCAGAAATTTAAACCCACAAAAAGGACTCAAAACAAAAGTACGTTAAACTAAAAACTTCGCTAATAAACTCTTCGCTGGTTAACCCGATCCGCCAACACTGTCCACTGTCCACGCTCACCGACTCTAAACACCAAACAAGATTCTAAGGGTTAATTTAAGACCATCAAAACTACATGGTTCATTTTTTTATTATTATTATTTTTTTCAAACGGCAATTGTTCATCTCACACAATATATACCACAATCTATCTCACACGTCCTCAACAGGACTTGAACCCACAAGCATTTGGTTGGGGAGCTTCTCACACAACATGAGATACTATTGGGACACAAGCCCTTTGATACTACATGGTTCATTTTAAAACAACATCTTAACTAAGCGGACCAGAACGACGATTCCCAGAGTAACCAATTCTGACATTCTGGCCACGTCTCAAACCCAATACGATCGGTGCAATGCGACTCGCTCTAAAAAGCTGTTTCTGAACTCCAATATTGTCATCGTCCACACCCCACACAACAAACTAAATTCTAGGGGTTGTTATAAAACTATCAAAACTACAAGGCTCATTTTGAAATAATGTAATAACTTAAAGGACCAGAATCAGTATTCAGTACTCCATGTGCAAAAGGTCCCCAACCATTTACCTGATGCGCCAGGCCGTATTACTGTCAAATTGCAGGCGGTCTTTTAAAACAAGGTTCATTTTGAAAATTAACCATTTACCTGATGCACCTTAAAGGACCAAATTGCAGGCGGTCTTTTAAAACAAGGTTCATTTTGAAATAACATCACCACTTTGAAAACCTAATAAACTGATGATTTTATGTAAATGGTAGATAGAAATTGATTACATGCAAAAAAAAAACTAAAGTGATTACCTGCAAATCGAATTCTGATCGCGTAAGCTTCGGGAGATACAACAAAGCAAAGAAATCATCAGTATCAACATCTGTATCTAATACTATCTGTTGAGGTTCACCAGAGTTACAAACAACACAACAGTGACGTCATCCATAGCACTAACATCTTCATAGAAATTGCTTTTAATGATAGAAATGGACTGGACCAATTTAGTTTAATCATGAGCGGAGTGGACCAAAAGTCAAGGTTGGTTAGATGTGAAGTGCTGGTTGACTGGTCGTGGTCCCTATAAGTTGTGATTCTGTTTCGAAATGAATCCTATATAGTTCAAATAGTTTTGAAAAAAGACCCCTAGAACAAATGATAAAGAGAAATGACCGAGTGGAACAGATTTTTTTAATTGGTACAGGTCGGTATTGGACTATTGGTGGGTTTTTAAAAGATGAGTCACATCAAGTCGGACGTATATGTTTAAAAGCGTTTTTGTTCGCTTAAATTATTATTATTTTTTTCAGTTTTTCTATCTTTTACTTGTTTTGTTAAATTTATAAAATATGACATTTAAGTTATTAAATTCAAAAATAAAACGGGACATATAAATTACTGAACTCATAAAAATGTATATTGAGATTACTAAACTTTTTAACACAATATATAGGTTAATAAACAAAAAAGTTTTACATTTATATCAATCGTATTAACACGTATTTTTCTTTAAAAAAAAAAATAAATATTTATTTATTATAAATTCAGTGATCTATGTTGAAAATTAACCGAGTAACTTAAATGAACAAAAACCGCAAAATAAGTAACATCCGTCTGTATTTAAGAACGTAAATATTGTGAGATCATTCGTCCTAATCCTACAATATAAACGGTGAGTCTAGTGGTTTATTTGGCTTCACGGATCTTGAAAAA
Source organism: Chrysanthemum makinoi (assembly GCA_910596185.1). NCBI lineage: Eukaryota > Viridiplantae > Streptophyta > Magnoliopsida > Asterales > Asteraceae > Chrysanthemum > Chrysanthemum makinoi. Next base: position 6,869,966 of record OU343221.1, on the reverse strand, counting down.
TGATTCCTAAAGTACAAATTTACCTTTATAACCTAAAACGACTTAGATAAAATTTCTTTAGTGTACGATTAGAAACAAATATTACAACTCTAAGTTAAGTACTTGAAATGAAACGAACATTTACTGTCTGTATTAATGTTAGTTTTCGGAGGGGCTTACAAAATGTTTATTGTTAATCGTATTCCAACAAGTTTACAACTTTTACATTTTTTATCAAAACTTGACACAACTCAAGAGACTATTAATCGATGTAATTGCGTAATAAAAAACTAATTGAAGAATGATGGAGAAACATATAAAACCTACTAGCTAGAGGCCTAGAGTCGATACGTTTTCTAGCTGTATCTAAATAAAAATTGTCTAAGTTGTCGAGTACTTTTTCTGAAGTGTCGTCTAAACATTTCAACGAAACAAAAAGGAAATTTTTCAAACCACTTGTTATTTTGTCACTTGGTTACAGAACCCCAACAATTGAAATGTACAATAAAATTTCGTGGTAGAAATTTATCTATACTATACTATATATAACCTGTGCATCTTTGTCGTGGTAGAAATATATCTATACTAAGTCAAAGGTGAGAGAAATGTATGGTGTAATTAATACTCTTATTAAAACATCTCATTATTTAAAAGTACAATAATTTATTCATATTATACATCCAATTAAAAACATATCTACCAAATTAAAAACAACCAATTAAAACACTTTTTGCTAAAAAGTACAATAAAATTTTCACAATGTACGATTTAAACAAGCTACAAAATAATTCAAAATATAAAATAATTAACCACACTAATTAATGTTATTTTTAAAACACCCTAAAAATGAAAAGTACATGTTATTATACACATTATACAAATTAATAAAACACACAAAGCTTCATACAAGCTAACAAATTGATGGTACATATAGTTTTGAAAGACCAATGGGTTCAACCGAAAACCGGTGTCGCCACCGGTTCGGCTAACCAATAAAAGCCATCCAAACTCTCTCTCTAAAAAAAATCCAACCTAACCCTAAATCCGCCGCCGCCACCATTGTCTCTCCGGCCGTCGGCATAGGCCGGCGGTCCGGAGAGATCCTCTCCAACCCCTCTTCTTTGTAGATATCTTTCCTTTCTTTCCATTTTTCGATTGAATAAAGTTATATATCGTTCTTCAGTTTACGGGTCGTCTTCTTGATTCGTGTCGTTGCGAGCTTGTTTGTCCGGGTTAGCAATAAGACCTCAAGTGTGGTCTTATGTCATGCGGTTTTAGCTTATCACCACTCACAGAGGGTGTATGTTAGTTGTGGTGTTTGTTTGTACGTCTTGGATCGTTGTAGTTTTTTGGGTTGTTTCTGATACGGTATGGTCGATGGTTCAGATTGATTGTTCTAGGGTCGAAGTGAGTATGTGGTTCAGATCGGGAGGTTGGTGATGATGAGATTCTGTGATGGTGTGGTTTCGGTGATTGTGAGATCGAGGTGGTGAGGTCGTGTTGGCGGTGAGGTCGAGGTGGTGAGGTCGTGGTGATGGTGAGTTAGTGTTGATGGTGAGATCGTGTTGTCGGTGAGTTCCTGTGATGGTGAGGTTCGTGTTGGTGAGGTTCCTGATGGTGAGGTCGTGGCGGTGAGGTTCGTGATAATGGGTGAGTCGTGGTGTTGGTGATGGTGAGCTAGTGGTGCTAGTGATGTCGTTGTTTGTGGTGATGTCGTTGTTTGGGTGAGTCGTGGTCGTGTTGTTCATGAGGTCGTTGTTTGCGATGGAGGTTGCGATGGAGGTCGTTATTTGTGATGTCATGGATTAGGTTCAAGTTTTAGGTTGTGATGGAGGTTGTGATAGTAGTGCAGCCCGTGGGTAGGATTGTGGTAATGGATGAGTCGTTGTTTGTGGTGCAGGTAATGTACTGGTGGTGGTCGTGACTTAAGGAGTGATGTTGGTCGTGTTTTGGGCTTCATGTTTGTGTACGGGTGAGGTCGTGATTTGGGTAGTGAAGTTGGTCGTGGTTTGTGTTTATGGTTCGTGGTACGAATGAGGGGTCGTTTAGCAAGGTTCAGGGGCTTTTGTATGAACTTGTGATTCTCGAACAATTGAGGGTAGTTCTCCATCAACTCTTTATTTCGGGTTAAGATGGTGGAGATTCTTCTTTAGATTGTTTGGTTATTCACAATGTTTATTAATGTTTATTGTAGTGTCGTTGTATTGATAGGGTCAGGGTCGTGGTCATGTTTTTTATCGATGTACTTTCTAGCTTCTTGCTAGTTGTTATTTACTTTAATACAATTATTGCCGTTCAAAAAAAAAAAGCCATCCAAAAACGAACCAGAGATGACCCGTTGAGACCGATACAAACTGGTGAATCAGGTCTCATCGAGATCTATTTATCCGGTTAATATTCACAGGGTACCCGCCGCCGCAACGCGCGGGTACCTTGCTATACTATATATAAAGGAAAAACCAAAAAAGTAAAAAGTGAAAAGGAAACTAAAAAATAAAATGTTGAAAACATATATTTCAAAAGAAAACTATTAATGCATATCGAAATCCGAGTTGACCTGAGACGCTTCAAACTTGGTGGGTTGATCCGGTTTAATTTGACCCGTTTTTTACCCAACCCGTCGGGTTGACTCGGTTTAAATCGACCCGTTTTTTGACTGGAATGGTTCAATACGTTGAACCACCCGGGTCGAATCGGGTTTCAAAACATTATGTTTAATCCACAAATCTTCAAACTTTTATTATTTTTCGTTTATAACCCATAAATTTTTTTAACACAAAACGATCTGTCGCTATAAAATCTCGTTGCTACGCACGGGTACTCGTCTAGTTAGTTTAAATGAGTTTTTACTTCACACTTTGCTAATTCGCATATGAGCATTAAATGAGATCTCACTGGTCTCTAGTAAATCGCAATTACCTAAAATTGTCGATAACACTAAAATTACCAACATTTTTCAATAATGTAGGCCATGTTGATTTCAAAACAAATTTGGACATGTCATCATTGTTAATTCTTTCTCACATAAGTGTCAGCTTGACTTTCCAGAGTCAAATCATCGGGTTCAACTTTGACCTTGAATATATTTTTTGTGTTATATAATACTTGATGAAAAATTACACCATCGAAAAATACACTTAAAACCCAATTCATTCTTGTATTTTGCATCAAATATTATATAACACACACACAAATAGTTAAGGTCAAAGTTGAACCCGTTTGACTCAGAAAAGTCAACTGAACACTTATTTTGAGACGAAGGTAGTATTATATTCAAAAGGAAGAATTTGCCACACCCCAGCCAGATGAGGCATTGAAGAAACGACACTCACTATGGGGAGTAGATGCTCTGCATGAAGAGTTTGACAACTCTTGTAAAACTCGAACCACCGCTCAATTAAAATCTATGTCACTATAAAGCGAATGTAAAACTTCATTGGAATATAGAAGAAAATGTCTTACGCAACATAAGGGGCAACATCAAAGTAGAAAATCTTTCCCCTAATTCTGATCCATCTAGTCTTACTCTAATCATCTATCCCCCAATTCTAGTTAGTACATTGACACATTCTGTTTCGTCTCCTTGTAGAAGTAATTTTCCGCAAAATAACACTCGGACCATCTACCCCCCAATTCTGATTCAACTTATCTTAATTTATGTACTAAAGCTAAACCACTCCACTAATGGTGCACAGATTCTTCACAAGATTAAATAACAAGACTGAATTTTATTATGCAAGACAAGTCCAAAACACAATCACATTTAAAAGTGTCATAATCTTACCACCAGCTCAAGTTAAAATAAACACACTTAGAATACCACAAATTAAAATAACCATACAGTTGGCAAATTACCATCTCCTTGATTATTACTCCCTCCGTCCCATTTTTATTGTCCCATATTGACTTTTTTAGTCTTTATTCTTCAACTTTGACCATAATTATTTTTGTTTGTGTTATATAATACTTGATGAAAAATATATGAATGTATTGGGTTTTAAATGTATTTTCATTTGGTATAACTTTCATCAAGTATTATATAACATAAATAAATATATTAACGGTCAAAGTTGAACAAGAAAGACCGGTCAAAGTCAAAGTGGACAATAAAAATGGGACGGATGGAGTACAAACGTTAATTAAACTATAACCACTATGAAAGGAAGTCTGCATATCACAACCTGCCTTTTATAACAAACTAGCTTAGAGACCCGTTGACACCGGGTTATTTTTTAAAGCAATAGATAAATGAGATGATGATAAAAGTAATAACGTAAATTTGTTAAATTTAAAATATGTGTGAGTCACAATCGATTTACAACCATCGCGTTGCCAATCTAAAATAGATTGACTCGAACATAAAATGATATGTGATTTTAATGATCAATTGAGTTGCTAACAAACCTTGTAACATTAAAAATAATGAACCATAGTATAATATAACGTGATTACACCAATGATACATACATGATACAACCTGAACCTTGTTCAAAGACCTTCAAGTACTTCTTTATAAACGACATTTGTTGTGGTTTTGGAGAGATTACCATCCCCGATCACAAACGACAACCTTCAAACCCCGCTTGCTTTTTACTCTTGATACGGAAATGTACAGTTGTCGCAAGGTGTGAACACGGACGGGCAAGTACAAACCAACTTTAGAAAGTGATTGCCTTGGTTGTTGATTGTCATGGCAAAAGATACTGATATCGGATATTGTTTCCTGACAATCTTAAGAGGCAAACGCTTATCTGACGGAGTAATCCTCAACCTTGGAATTGAGAAAGTCGTTTTAACTTTCAAGTGCTTTGTCACTCTATCGATTCTTTTCTTTCTACATGTACATAACAACCAATTATTAATGGGAGGTGATTTGCACACTCCTCAAATTGATTGGGACACTCTAATTTAGAGTGTCTTGACATTTATACCCTTATAGGGTGAAAATGAGTAAAAATTATGTGAGGGTATAAGTGTCAATATACTCTAAATTAGAGTGTCCTAATCAATCAAAGGAGTGTGCAAATCACCACCCATTATTAATATGAATGGAACATCTCAAAGAATGAAAACTACTATATTTTTAAATACCCTTTTTTTTTCATTCAAATAAGCTTATAATCTATGTTTGAGAAATGAGCTAAAAAATCATATGTAGTTCGTTTGAGAGCTCAACTTTGTTAACGTTATTACATAATTTACACTTTCCGATCAAATGAAATGTAAAAAAGTATTTTTAATTGACTTTGACCATCCAACACAACATTAATTAAGCTAATATTATTATTTTTAAAACGCATTTCTAATTGACTTTGACCATCTAACACAACTATAATTAAGCTTAATCATATTTTTGAAAAAGTATTTCTAATTGACTTTGTCCATCTAACACAACTTTAATCAAGCAAACCAACCAAATATTAGCATCATTAACATCAACGTAGCTCAAACAATTATTAAAGATATGTATAAGAAACATAGCTTGAGAAACACATAATTTGAATGACTTTGTTAGCCACTTAACCCTTTCAAAATCCAATACAAATAAAAAGAGAGATTCTTAATACTTGATCTTATATATACTTGTTCAATATTTACACACTTGTTTTCACATTACAACATTGTTCTTACTTCTTCAGCTTGTAATGAGTTCTTTGGCTTAGTCATATGCATGTTGTCTCTCCATAAGCAATGTACTAAGATACTTTTCATCAAAGAACGATCTCCTATTACATTTTTTTAGTATTTTAGTGTGAGAGACCGGAGACGTTACAAATGCCAATGACAAAATATAATATATTTATATGTAGATTCAATAAGCAATACCAAACGACACATATATAAGCCAAGCACTTTTGTGAAACAATGAGAGACAACTTGTAGACATAGGCTAAGGCCAGTCCAAGAGTAACGTGGATCTGAGAAAGATCAACCTCTAAGTTAGCTTTATCGCTTATATCTCCCAACTCCTTTCATTAGCCGCCTCCAAACCCCGCCCGACATTGAATTTAGTTAATCACGGTTGTTTGATATAGGTTAAAATGGAGGCTCAGATCGGTAAGCATGCCGAAACAGAGGGGAAAACCGCTATGGCTACATTAACACAAAATAACTAATGCACCCTTAAAGAAATGATTGAAATCTGCAAGATTTCATTCACAAAATTCTCCCCAAACATTTCAAATATTCATAAAATTCATAAGTTATTCATAAGAACACTTGAATATTTGCAGATTTCAAACATTTTTTTGGGGAGCACATAATAACAATGCAATATAGCTCATATACATATACCATGGATGGTTACTTAAGCTCGCCACTAACGATGCAAATAATTTCGCCTTTCTAGTCCAACCAAATACCAAAAACACGACACTAAGATTAGCAGCCACACACCAATACCTATAAGACTTTAAAATTTGCTTTCTTTAGTGTAAATTTATCACAAAAACAACACTTTCAAAGAACCATTAACTATAATATACATTCATCAAAATTATTAAAGTGGCTCCAACTAATCATTTCTGGCAATACTTTCATGAAGTTTCAACTTACCCGTTCGCACCAATACCCCAAATTAGTTTCATCAAGTCGCGGTTACTTGATCACATCCTTTTGTTTCCAAAAATATAAGAATTTTGTTTGCCCATCATTTCCTTGAGAAATCGGATCGGCCTACCAAAAATTAAACAAAACGGTAGTTAAAGATCAATTTCCCAAACTATATGCTTGAATGTTGAGGTATACACCTTCATACCTGGTCTGCGTTTAGCACTGTCTCCATTTCTATAACCTGGTTAATTGACTGAAATATATTAATGAATAGGGAATCCAATAATAGTCTTATGAAGAGTTTGAATTTATCTATACTATATAATATTTTAATAATAACAGTGAAACAAACAAATAACAGATTTAGGTGTGTTTGGGATTGCTAACCTCTCACACAACACAAAGAACCAAGAGCAATTGTTCAAAAGCATATCTACATACTATCGTCCATTTTGAACTTAATTGCATCTTCTGTGAACTTTTCATCTTAGCATCAAGTTCAGCGCTTCTTCCTCTAGCAATGATTCTATCGATGTCTTCACCAGGATTGTACTATCCTTGAACTCAACACCATTTCAAAGACCAAACCCTGCCATTTGTAGCAATTCATCCTGTGTTTACATACCGCAAAACAAATAAAACAAAATGAAAATGAATATAAGATAGCCATATAAATCTAAAGCAAGTAAACTAAAGTGCTATAAAATGAATAAAATATTACTCTTTGCTCAAATTTTATGCTCTTTCAATGACCTTCTCCCTATTGTGTACCGTTACAAACGCATTAGAAAATAAAATGTTACCATATAATTCATTTATTATTTAAGATGCTTCCAACGCGAAGCATCAATTAAATGATAAGAACCTCGCGCAAATGAAACACTTGAACTTCTTTCTTCCGCCTAATTCTATGAGCACTATCCTGAAGCTTGTAGATCCACTTGTGGATTCCCAAGATAATATTTACACAGAAGTTAACATCATTTTCAACCGATATAGACACTAAAATAAAAAGAAAATGTTCTACCTGCCTCACCAAATAATCAGAAAAGAATGACAATATCCGGCAAGATCAAGATTGATACCAAGACCTCCAACTCTCAACTTTTTCAAACTTGCTCTTGTTTCATACAAAGTTCAAATGGGTAACGGTCAAACTGAGTAACGTCAAATGAATGACATCTTGGTTTGAACAACAAAATGAATAAGCACTAATACCCCACTAAACCCATCTCAAGCAAAACGCATTAGTTGAACCGCCACACCGAATCCAAATAAATCGAGCCCGCTTATGAACCCACCACCCTAAAGACGCTCCTGAACACACCGCTAAAACCCAAAGACCAATCTAACCCAATCGAACAAACCCATTCCAAGAGACCAAGACAATACCTAGTGAGTCGGCTAATAAGTTAATACCACCCCAATCGATTGAGTGTGAACCTTATTGTTTTGGTCGAATACCAACCGATTGATACAAAGTTTAGTATTAAGATTTAACTAATAGTCTAAGACTTTTTAATGATCTTTTGCGTGGTAATCAAGTGTTGTGAGTCTAAAATAGCCATATTTATTGATGAAGACATTACCAAAAATATCCCAAACAAAATTAATGAGCCCATCTTCAAAAGACCCTCGAAATATAGCAGATTATTATGTTTGGCCTACTTACCAATTCCTTTAGAAAGTCTTCTTTGTATATATCGTAAACAATGGCATATTGATTATTATCATAACATGCGCTAACAAAAGTGGTAAGCGTTATTTGATCCAAATTCTTGTCTTTATCAATGACTTTGTGAACAAACATTACTACAAAGGTCTAATTTCTTCTCATGCATATATTTCTTACTAAAGTGTTTACACTACAAAACCAAAAGTTTTTCTATAGTCTATCTATAAACTTCATGGCAAATATCAATACCTCTCCATTTTATTGATTCCAATGAAAGGCTTCCAAGGCACGCTCTTACATAAGGTTCCAGCCACATCAATGTGCCTATAGTCACAAAGTCACTCGTTAGCAAATAATATTAAATCACACATGGTTATATGTGTATTATCAAGGTAAAAATTCTATATATAGCAGAATCAGAGAATGTGTGCTTAATAACTTGTGGCAAAGACCCCAAGTATTAGCGTCAATATATGATCATAAAAAAATCAGACACTTACACATACTCACTTATTTTCTCAAAACAGATTTAGGTGTGTTTGGGATTGCTAACCTCTCTCACACAACACCAGCAACCAAGAGCAATTGTTCAAAAGCATATCTACATACTATCGTCCATTTTGAACTTAATTGCATCTTCTGTGAACTTTTCATCTTAGCATCAAGTTCAAGCAGTCAGCTCTTCCTCTAGCAATGATTCTATCGATGTCTTCAATGCGGATTGTACTATCCTTGAACTCAACACCATTTCAAGACCAAACCGCCATTTGTAGCAATTCATCCTTGTTTACAAAATGCAAAACAAATAAAACAAAATGAAAATGAATATAAGATAGCCATATAAATCTAAAGCAAGTAAACTAAAGTGCTATAAAATGAATAAAGTATTACTCTTTTGCTCAAATTTTTATAAGCTCTTTCAATGACCTTCTCCTCTATTGTGTACTGTTACAAACGATTAGAAAATAAAATGTTACCATATAATTCATTTAATATTTAAGATGCTTCCAACGTTGAAGCATCAATTAAATGATAAGAACCTCAAGCGTAAATGAAACACTTGAACTTCTTTTCTCCCAATTCTATGAGCACGATCCTCGAGCTTGTAGATCCACTTGTGGATTCTCATAATATTTACACAGAGTTAACATCATTTTCAACCGATATAGACACTAAAATAAAAAGAAAATGTTCTAATCGCCTCACCACCATCTGAAAAAAGAATGACAATATCAGTAAGAGCAAGATTGATACCAAGACCTCCAACTCTAAACTTTTTCAAACTTGCTCTTGTTTCATTAAAACCATGTCAAAATGGGTAACGGGTCAAAATGAGTAACGGGTCAAAATGAATGACATCTTGGTTTGACCAACAAAATGAATAAGCACTATCACCCCCACTAAACCCATCTCTAAACGCATCGCTTGAACCGTCACATCAACAAATAAACCGAGCCCGCTTATTGAACCCACCACCCTAAAGACGCTCCTTGAACACACCGCTAAAACCCAAAGACCGATCTAACCCATCGAACAAACCCATTCCAAGAGACCAAGACAATACCTAGTGAGTCGGCTAATAAGCACAATACCCCAATCGATTGAGTGTGAACCTTTTTATTGTTTTGGTCGAATACCAACCGATTGATACAAAGTCATAGTATTAAGATTTAACTAATAGTCTAAGACTTTTACTGATCTTTGCGTGTAATCAAGTGTTGTGAGTCTAAAATAGGCCATATTTATTGATGAAGACCGCTAAATTACTTAATAATGATCCCAACCAACAAAAATACTACAATTACCGAGCCCATCTTCAGAAGACCCTCGAAATATAGCAGATTATTATGTTTGGCCTACTTACCAATTCCTTTAGAAAGTCTTTCTTGTATATCAGAAACAATGGCATATTGATTATTATCATAACATGCGCTAACAAAAGTGGTAAGCGTTATTTGATCCAAATTCTTGTCTTTATCAATGACTTTGTGAACAAACATTACTACAAGGTCCACTTTCTTCTCAATCGCATAGTTTTCTTACTAAAGTGTTTACACTACAAACCAAAAGCTTTTTCTATAGTCTATCTATAAACTTCATGGCAAATATCAATACCTCTCCATTTTATTGATTCCAGCGAAAGGCTCCAAGGCACGCTCCTTACATAAGGTTCCAGGCACATCAATGTGCCTATAGTCACAAAGTCACTCGTTAGCAAATAATATTAAATCACACATGGTTATATGTGTATTATCAAGGTAAAAATTCAGATATATAGTCAGAACAGTAGAATGTGTGCTTAATAACTTGTGGCAAAGACCCCAAGTATTAGCCATCAATAAAAATCATAAAACTTACACATACTCACTTATTTTCTCAAAAGTAATACACACACATCCCTGCTGCTTACCGCAAAACAAATTTTAAAGAAACATATATGATGTTTCATTATATGACACAATCACTTAGGGAGTGTTTGGCATCGCTTTTACACAAAGTTACTCATTGATCCTAACAAAAAATAGCGTAGAACCCAAAGGTACCCATTCATCTCAACAAAAAATCCCATTGCATATTAATATTCTTACAGGGTTGCCAGAACTTTGATACAATATATGATGCATATTGTGTATAGACTTAATCACAAATATTGTTACTTTTACACAAATTGAATATTACACAGGTCAAATGACATACCTTCCATGAATCCAAGCCCATGAGCTTCTCCGAGTAATGTTTGCCTTCGTACATGGCAGAAAGGAGATAACTTTGATCAACCTGCAAAATCTAAAACAATAATTTTAGGAATTCCCAATTGTTTTTAGGGTTTTGCTACAACACAACAAATAATATGTTTTGATTTTTTTTTTTTTTTTTGAACAAACAATATGTTTTGATTCAAAACAACTTTGACAGAAAGTTTTTGAATCGATGTTTTGAATCGGGGTTTGATAATTGTGTTTTGATAATGGTGTTTTAATATTGATTACAATTGAAACGGAATGAATGTTTTTAATGCTTTACAAAAATAGGTTAGTTAATTGGCAACTGATTGACATTAAATAAGAGTTGCAAAACGTATGGGAGAAGTTGCAGAGGAAGTGTGTAGAGAAAGGTGTTTAGTAGGCTTGTACTTAGAAGCTAAATAAGGTAGGGCATTAAACCAATTTTTAATGCAAGGTGCTTAGTAGGCTTGTACAAAAGCTTATTTTATTATATACTAGCTTATAGACCCGTGGATTCACGGGAATTTTTAAAGAAATTATTCATTAAGGAGTTATGCGCACAGATAAAAAACAAACAACAACGATCACGAATAGGTTTCATTAGTTTAATATTTTAATGAACCGATAAACAATATGGTTTATAACTATTAAAATAATAAACGTGCATGTATCGTGTTGTTCAACATGTAGATAGTCTTGAATACACAAGATATGCAATCAACATCAAATATTCGAGTAGCCATTGCTCATTCAAGAAATGTACTAAGAGTTTAAGAAAAACAAAAGTAAGCAAACATAGGAAGTAGGCGATACGATTATATGTAAATTTAAAAAATGGTATAAAATACATTATTTATATATAATTGTCCATACCTCTTGAGCATTGATCAAAGATCTTGAATAAGGGGTGACAATTTTGGTCGTGTCAAGGTTGGCGGGTTCGTGTTGGTTGGTTGGCGGGTTCAAAAACCTCAACCCAAACCCCATGTTTAGTTAATCGTGTCGAAAAGTTCAACCTTAACCTTAACATGTTTAATAAACGGGTTAGTTGTGTTAACCCGTTTATGATTTCTTTATTAACTTAATACATGCTCATTAAAGCCTTCATAAGTCAAAGTGCACAACTAACGTTTATGCTTGAGATACTTCTCCTTTGTGCATACATGAAACAGTTCAAACTAAAAGAACTTGTGTTGGAGCTTTATGTGTAACTATTAAAAATAAGTACATAAGTAAACGATAAACTTTTTCTTCTTACATCAATTCCATGCCTTATTTAATCATAATTTTAGAGAATTGCATACATTGTCGCATTTACAATCACAAAAGCTCGCAAAGTCCTCACGCAGATCAATTGTTCCTACTGGTTACTAATATTATAAATGATAGTGTCCAGTATGCTTTATAAAACACATGTAATTCTTACTTGGTGCTCCTTCACCTCACTAATGATCACACTACTCAAGGCTAAAGAGTTGATCAGTGGATATGTACAGTTTGATGTACTGAGTGAGTCATGAGATTTTTCATTTTCGTGGATTTCTGTGTTTGCCCAATAAATTTGCGATTTAAACAATTTAGGATTTAATCAACTAAAGATTATACTTATTATTTAGTATATTCATACATAATTTGATGACACTGAATGTAATCAATGTTTAGGACCATCAGTGGACCTCCATCTCTCATATGAATACATGTGTCAATGTGCGTTTATAAGTAACTCAAACATGGGCGAAGCTCCCCAAGATTTCCATGGATAATCATGAAGGAGAGGCAACTAAAGTGTCCACAGAACCAAAGCTAAATAACCGCTGCTGGTGCTTGTTCCATTACCCTTTCAAGGCCACATCAACCCTGTGCTTTAGTTGGCAAACATTCTTCACACTAAAGACTTCCAAGATTACAATCATTCACACCGAATTCAACACTCCAGATCAATCAAACTACCCACAATCACCTTCAAATCAATCTCAGATGGCTTACCTAATTACAAAGATGAGATTCTGAGTTTTCTTACTGGTATTAATATCGGCCATTTCATGAAAAAAAAAAAAAAAAAAAAACTGCATTGACCCGTTCATAGTCTGTTTGGCTAAGTTGCTAGAAGAGAAGCTTGTAGCGCGCTTGCTCAGATGCAGTATGGCAAACTCATTTAGTTTCAGACAGTTGGAAGCTCAAGGATTATCTAAGAACTACAGTTTTTTAAGCAAATCCAAACACCCCTTAAAATGACCCATTTCCCTTTAAAACTGTTGTTTGGAATCAGCCCCAAACACCCCCTAAAAGTCAATGGGTGACATTCATGTATCATACTACGAATGTTTCATATCAACCAAACCCAACCCGTTTTAACATGCAAAAATGTTGTTGTAACCTAAACCATTTTGACCCGTACTTTCTTCCAACTCTTAACTTACACTAACCATTTTACCCAACCATTATGACCCAACCCGACGCATTGGAATACCAGCATATGCGAGGGCTAATGTTGCAGCATTTATGCAAGCAGATCTCGTTCTTGAAAAAAATATAAAAATATTGAGATTTGCAATATTCCATAGTCTTATGATGAGTGCTACTTCGACGTAAAAAACCATATGATTTGAAGAACTTGAACAAAGATGTCTATCTGGGAACAGGGCATTAGGTGCGTAAATATGCAAAAGTGCTACATACATGTTAATTCACATACGATTAGTAATGTACACCATCTCGTATAACTATAAAGTTCAAACATTTATAACTTAATCCAATGGAAGTTAATTATCCAACTCAAGTGGGATTCAACTCAGAAAATAAATTCCAAGAATTAATACCACATTGAGGCTTTAAGGGTATGCAAAACAGATAACTGGGAATATATACAACCTGATAATGGGTCTTGTAACCATTTAAAAGAAACCATTTATATTTTATAAACTCAACTATGAATTCAAAATTTAAAAGATTTAGTTTTTATTCTACTACTTACACACAACAAATAGATAAAAATATGCACAGTACGTGTTTGAGGTCCTTATAACATGTCCTTTTAGTTACCAATCCCAAACACCCCTAATGAGAACTTATTTGAAGATCAAATACAATAAATAAAGATTTGCAAAATTTGTGGAATATTGATCAGATGTACATTATATGACTAAAAAACTATTGTAAAATTCCTTGATAATAAAGCCATGGAGAAAGTTGTAAGAATGTGAAATCCATTCGGTTGACTTATAAGACCCATTGCATCCATTTCACAGTCAACTAATATTTACCTACACGGGTCAAATTTGATTTGATACTATAAGAAGATAAATTGGCGTAATTTGCAAGGTAACGAACATGACCGCACAAAATAGACAATTTTACTTAATGCACTTTTTACGTAATACTTGAAAGGTTTTTTTTTTTAATATAAATATATATATATATATATATATATATATATATATATATATATATATTTCTATAACTTTACTTCAAAAAATTTATGAATAAAACTGATAGTGAAATTTCTATTTGTAAAGTTAAAAATTGGAAGAAAGATCACAATAATTATTTTAGGCAATTATTATGAAAATTATCCAAAGAAGACTCATGTAGTATAGCTGGCATTATTCTTTTATAACTTAACATATGATATTCATCAACAACATTAGTCTAATGCAGTTGCATATCAATAGACCAATAACAAATTAGTACCTCGGACACTCAACTTATTTTCTAACAACATCCATTTGCATAATTCTTTGGCTGTTATGTGGGATTTTACAATAAACATTCACCGTTGAGAGTCCTAAATAACACAAAACAAAATCAAAGCTATAATGTCAAAACAACGCACCTCCAAAAGCTTCGCCAATGCACTGTAATCCCATGCATACACCAAAAAGACGTACCTCAGGTCCAAGTTCCAGAACTATTTGTAATGGTATTCCTGAATCTTGTGGTGCATCACTCGAAAGAGAAATTTTCAATATGAATTTAAACTGATATTATGATTTCTGAAGGTATATTGTTAGACACAAAATAGGCACAACCATGACCTTATCTAGTCCGGGAATGACAGGTGTTACATCAGGAATAGGTTGTAGATATCCGCTAATAAGTACATAAAATCCTACCTGCAATTTTATTTAGGAGTTTGTTACCACACAAACTATCAACATTTTTAACATTTATTTAAATTTTATAGATTAAAGTTCATACCAACCTGCACATAACAAAAATTGATTAGTTCTAAAGCTTGTGTCATTGCAACCATTTCGAGTTTCCTAGCTGGTGAAGACGCATTCTTTCCACCTTATTATCTTAGGAGCAACAAAAGGATGCCCAACGTTAACAAAAAGCATGTACGCTCCGTAATCACTATGGGTATGGGTTTAATTGTATAGTACTAAAATGAAAATTTTTTGACACACCTTGATATAAAAGTATCTAAATATAAATTTGTACATATAAGGCAAACTTACTATGTCATTTACATCACTCGATTACACAATTTGGGAGGTTTGTTACCTTCAATATGTAGCATAGGCATTCTGGAAAGAGTTGATATCAAGCCGATTACTTGCGTATACCCTTGTTTCCTACAACCTCAAAACATAAAATTACATGAGCCGAAGCATAATGACTATTTTAATCTCATTTCATGATTCATATTTATCGTTTTTAATAGGACTATAGAATCTAGCATAAATAACGATTTTAAACCCAGTCAAACTAATCATAGACACATTTGTGTTCATATACATATCATCAAACACTAAACATGCATAAGATCTCATCAATAGAAAACAAATCATGATTTAGAAACCAACACATATAAAAGAATAAATAAATGCATTCAATAAACAAACAAATCATGGTAATAAAACAACCTGAAACATTTACAAAATTCTTGAAGGTTTGAACTAAATATATAGCATCTCTGCAATTATAAACAATAACAAAAAAACTTAGATCAGTCAAAGCATAACATTTTTTAAAAAATAATGAAAACAAAAATAAATTAAAGACAAAATATAAGTAAAGAAATCAATTCAGAAAAGTAGAAAAACCAATAGAATAAGAACATAGTTAGAATCACAACCCAATTCATGCCTTCGACTTTTAAATTATTTTAATATAATGTATCATACAGATTATAATGGATCAGAACAAAATAAAAATAACCAAATATGAAAAAAAAAAATTAGAAATTGTGTAGCGTATATGTCACTGAGATATAAACCAAAAAAAGAATTCCAATGGAAGCAAGATCATTATTAATTTTATGACATGGACAGCAAGAAAGAACTATGATTGTCTTGATTTGTTAGTATATTGTTAATGGCATAATCGAATGTAGGAATACAAAAGATGTGATATATTTTGATGTTTTTTGGAAGGTTTATAACATTAATTGTGGTTGAATTAATATTGAAGCGTATAGAAGATTATTGCAGAAACTGTTACAATCATTTATTGCTTAACAAAAATAATGAGTGTATAGATAGATAATAGATGGGTTTCAGGGTGCTACTAGTTTATCCAATTTTGTTGAATAAAAACCGGATCTCCACTAAAAAGGCCATTTTCATAAAGGCTATTTAAGTCCATAGAATACTAAACCAGCAACAAGTCTCAAGGATCTCATTAATATGACCGATCTATTGAAGGATATGCAACTCAGTTAAGAATCTCAAGTTTTGAAGACCAAAACAATATTAAGTACCAGTTATATATACTTAATACAAGTAGGGTTGGATCAGTTGGAAACCCTTTGCCTCTCAACCGATAGGTCAGGGTTCGATCCTCACTCCCTACAAAAGGCCGGAGGTCCTTTCTACCTTTGGTAGAACTGGAAGCAGCCTCTCTACCTTAGGTAGGGGTAAGGCTGTCTACATCTTAACCTCCCCCAAACACCGGAAACGGTATTGGGTACCCATAACCCGTGAAAGACGGCATTAGGAGTTACTTTACTTTTTTTACTTGTACCTGAGATGGAGTCCATTCTACTTGATTAATCCACTCACCACAGTCTCTCTTAGAGGTGCAACTATAAACCGGTTTTCAAAAAAACCGAACCACAAAACCAGAACCGGTTTTTACTAAACCGAAACCGGTTTTCTATAACCGAACCGGTTGTACCGGTTTTCAGTTTTTCCAATAACCGGTTTTTACCGTTCTGAAACTGGTAAAACTGTTTTTTCAAAAACCGTTAAAACCATTTTTTATGGTGATTCTTGAATAGGTTGGTTGAAGGTCGTAGGTCAAGGAGAGGGAAAAAGAAGGCAATCGACTGAGATTGGGGTAAGACACCCTTTTTGCACCGATTAGGAAAATCTTGGGGACTCATGGAAGAAATCAAGTGTGGATCATTATCAAGAATAGAATGGTATGTGGGTTTGATGATTTTTGGGAAGAAGAAAAAGTAAAGTTTTGATAGGGAAAGATGAAGGAGCTTGGTTTGTGAAGCATAGAAGACAAGAATGAAAAACAAAATACAAAGGGGAGGGGCGTGGATACGGAAGTGGGAAATAGGGTAGTATATTTAGGATTTATTTTTAGTAAATGTGTTTTATTATTAGCATTATTAGATAGTTTAGGTATTAGGTGTATTTCGTGTCCCGACTGCTCGATTATAAACGATCGTCCCAAAATGGGAAAAATGTAATATTTATATTTTCGACACATTTTGAAAACCTGATACAATGATATGATCTTTGACTTTTTTAGTTAGTTTTCATATTTCATGGTTACTAATATGTTATTGGTATGCGTATGGGACTTACAAAATGAGAGAAACCTCTCGTGGGCGTGATTCAATTATCAGTAAATATCGGGAATGATTTATTCTCATCACTCGTCTACAAAGCGTCAACGAGTATACACGGGTGATGGCAATGCCGAATGACAAGGGACACTAACATAAACCTTTATAATACCTTACGTGAAGACGCTACAAAGCGTCAACGATCATCGGCCCCAACAAGTGAGTTGGGACAATATATGGCTACAAACTTTTTAACAACTTTAAGTCCCGATGAGTTTACAAACTTTGACATTTTGGCTTGGTGGAAAGAAAGGGAAATCCAATTTCCAATTTTAGCCGCTATGGCTCGTGACTTATTAGCAGTCCAAGCTTCGACGTGAAGCTTCCGAATCGGCCTTTTCTCATAGTGGTAGAATTATATCGTAAAAAGGACAAACCTAAGCCCGAACTGGAAGTATGTGTATGTTTGAAAGATTATATGGACGGAGTAGATAGGGTACAACATGAAAGATCGCTGGAAGGTCTGGATTGAAGAAGTTGAAGAAACTATAGCGTAAGAAGAAGATGAAATGGGGATATCACCTCCCGCCACCGGATTAGATGAAGGTGAATTTGAACCATTTGATGTTGAAGAGTTAGATGTAGAAGAATTTTTGGATGATTTAATTTCTTGAGTATACACGGATGATGGCAATGCCAAAGCTCGATATACTTGAGTATACTAATATGTTTTTGGGTGATGGCCATGCCGAAGCTCGAAATGTATTAGTATTTATTTATTTTTAGTTCTATAATTGTATTGTTTAAATAAAAGTTATGATTGTATTCGAAATATATTAGTATTAAATGTTTTAAATTCCAAAACCAAACGGTAAAATACCGATAAAAAATGGATCCAACATTTAAAACCAACCGTAAAAACCGATAAAAACCGACCCAACATTTAAAACCTAAAAATCGATTCAACTTTTAAAACCGAAAAACCGATCCCGAAAACCCAAAACGAACTATTTTTGAAAAACCGTTTTTAAAACCGGTTTTCCAAAAACCGAAAACCGGTAAAAACCGGTTTTTGTGCACCTCTAGTCTCTCTGAATACTTCAACAGATACAAACCATTGTCCTATTGCCCTAAAAATTGCAGGCTTTTTTGTTAGCTAATCAAATGGAAACTTGTGCTCTACAAAGATAAAGAAAAATGGCATTTAGTTAAACTATTCACAAGGCATCAAAGGAACCAATTAAAAGTAGTTTATAGATACTTCCGGATGACTGATACGACTTACTGTAAGGTTCTACCATGACAATGAATGAAAGTTCATCTAAGTGATCTATTCCAGCAGGATAGTCATCACCAATTAAATCACGCCCACTAAAGATCCCATTCCCAGCATCTTTAGTGAACTTTTCTTCATCGTCGAAACCATATGATGCTAAAAAAGATGATTTGTAGATGAAGCAACTTCTCAAGAAATAATTTTATATAATATATGACTTTCAAAAATTCTCATGATTGTGATATCAAACAAGCATACAAGATATTTGGTCGATAAGGATAATGATGTACGGGTTCTTCTAAAGAGCAGATAACAATATTATCAAAGAAATGTTAAAACACCTTGTTGAAGCAAATTCCCGCTATCCGGCTTGGCTGGGAGTTCGATTACAATCAACGGTGCCGGAGGAAATAATTGTTCCTTCTTGCACAATAAGCAACACCCGTTAGCCTCCCTCGACGGTGTCCGTGACCAAGCCCGCGTGAAAGTAAGTCGAGGGAAAGGATGGTAATAAATGCAAAGGGTTGATATAAGTGTGTGTGTGTGTTATATGAAACATTAAATGTGTTGGGGTATTTATACTACCCCAACTATGTACCTTCGCCATCAGATATAGACCGCTCGGGTAAGTGTGCCCATTACCGCTTGCAAGCCTATAGCCACCCTAGTTGATAGGCCCTGGTGGGAATCCCTTAAAACTGGATAATCGCCGCTTGACGTCCGGACGGTGATGTTGCCGGACTGCAGATCCTCCGGACATATACGCCAACATGTCCCCCCTGTTGGATTACCGGTGAAAACCGGTGGTGCAATACTTGAGAGTATATAATGTTCCTAAAGATGCCTTTTGAAATGCCTCGATGTGGGCTTTAATAACATTTGTGGTTTTGGGCCGTTCGATGGGCCTCGACCGCTCACTGGCTTTCATCCGTATTTCCATCTTCCGAGATTGACGTGGACGGGCAAGATTGAGCCACGCCTTCTTTTATCGACTGATGGGACGCTTGACACCTAGGGTTTCTTTCCGCCTATATAAATGCTTTTACCACAGCTTATTTTCTCACACATCTTCTCGACTTGTTACATTGCTCTCGCTCTCCCAGATATCTTCTTCGAATTTATAAGGTTCGCCTCGCTCTTCCCTGAATTATTTGTATATCCCTTCCGGCATCCTTTTAGTAATGGCCGAACAAGTGACCAAAGAACAGAGTAACCCTATCTCGACCGAGGCTATCCAACCTTTGGTAGTTCCAAAGTTCGATATGCATATTTATACATCTAGGCCGACACGTCCGAAGGACAAAGATAATCATAGAATATGGTATTCCCGTGACCTTCGGCCCCCCTGATAATATGAAAATGGACCAACTCCCTAATACAATTGGCATATATCCTCAACAGCTTGGATACCGGAGGTGTTAGGATTCCCTTTTGACCTTTCTCGCTAAACGTGATTAGACATTTTAAGGTTCATTTTTCCCAATTGGTTCCGTTGGGTTTGAACCGAGTGACCCTTTTTGAAATTAGGTGTTATAGTTTGGGCATTCGTCCGGGGTCCCCTTGTTCCTGCATTTTACCGTTTGTGCAAGCAGGGCACTGGTTTCGAGAGTAGAACGGGTAAAAGGCTTATAAATGTTTTAAGGAAGTGCTCTCCGCCTTAAGCACTAGAAGGAAAAATTTTCTTGATTGACCGTAGGGCTATCCCTCATGCCATGGCCTGGAGGCACAAAGACTCCAAGATAACGGATCCTTACCCGATCGGTTTTTTCGAGTTGGATGCCGAGAAGTCGGAGCACTCTCATTTTCCTAAGGAAACCTACCATAAGTCTGTTATGGATGTGCCATCTATCTTCGGTCTTCAAGAATCCGGGGTTCGAGCCTCTTCTAAAGGATGCCGAGGGTCATGGTAATTATTTGTCTTGTGCCATAGGTTTTGCCATGTTTATTATCTTGTGTTTTGTCTTTAACAATCTTTTTTCTTGCAGTTGTCAGTATGTCCGAATATCTTGAGCTCCCCGAATGGGACGATACCGTGGGAGTAAAGGGCCCGCTGACCCAAATAGGGAGGTACCAAAAAGAACCGCGGATCCCTTCCGTAGGTGCACTCATTCCCCCAAGGACATCTTAGCCCTTAGAGCCGGAAGCTGATCCGACGGTGGTCGCTTAGGAGAAAAAGGAGGGAAGCCCGGGAAAAAAGAGAGGAGGATGCCAAGAGAAAGGTGTGGGAGGGCACATCCAAAGCCCAATGAGAAGAAGAAGAAAAGCAACGGGTTTTGTTGAGCAGTGCTTTCAGGCTCTCCGTGGTAAATGCTGATCCCATAAACCAAGCTAATCCGAATGAGCAGGAGGTGAATCTAAACCTCACCGCTGAGCGTGAGACGCTGTTGCGGCGCCGAGGGTGAGGGCGTACTTGCTCGGAAAGGGATGGATGAAAATGAAGGCGGGGCGGTGGACAATTGCAACACGCCTTATCTCAAGAAAGAGGAGGCCCGATTCTCCAAAGGAACCCCCTCTTCGCAACTCCGGTAAACATTTGAAATACACGCTGACCCCTTTCATTTTATCGCTTCTAAACGCTTAACTTTTTTTGTGTCAACTGCCCCCTCATAGTCCCAATTCCCAACCACATTGATAGAGTTTTGTTGGATTCGTGTATGCTTTGATCTTACTTTCATCCATGTCCCTCTTATTAAAGTTTTTCCTCACTATCTCTTTTGCTTTTCGCGTAGATGAGGCTACCAATGTTTTTCTCCCCAGGGGTCTCCGTGACGACGTCCGGATAAATACATATCGGTCTTGCCGAGAGATGATTGACAACGCTGCACCTCGGGCCGAGAGAGGCTTGGAGCAGTCAAGAATATTGATCTCATTCGCCGAGCGCACGAAGATTTTGGGAAAAGTGTGATAGCCCGTATGAGCTGCAAGGAGGTCAGTGGATCTTTTAATGGTTACTTTTACTTGAACGAAACTCACAAAGGTTGCTGTGGGCTTGCGGAGAAACTCCTTGCCGCCGAAGGTGAGAATGAAAGGTTGACGGAGGGGTTGAGAAAACTAGACTTCGATTTGAAAGCCAGTGCCGGTAGGGAGAAAGATTTGGAGGAAGAGGTTGACAGGGTAACCCGGGACCGAAATGAGTGGATGGGGACCTCTAGTGCTC
This sequence comes from Chrysanthemum makinoi, assembly GCA_910596185.1. Lineage (NCBI taxonomy): Eukaryota > Viridiplantae > Streptophyta > Magnoliopsida > Asterales > Asteraceae > Chrysanthemum > Chrysanthemum makinoi. The sequence continues at coordinate 6,847,856 of OU343221.1, read as the reverse complement.
AAAGCCAAAAAATAAGGAAGTTGGAAAGTGAGTTGGTCACAAAGACCAATCTCTAGCCGCTCAGCAGTGGAAAACGGCAAATTGGTAGCCGGTTGCTCAAAGTGAGGTGGTTAAGAAAATGTCGTCCGATGCTATTGCCTTCGGCTGTTCGCGGGTTGTTTGGGAGCCCGAGTACAAAAAGAGTATGGCTAAAGTGTACGCCTGACCTACCAGTGGTTTGGACCGGCCAAGGTGAACAGGACCGAGGAAGAGACAGAGGTCGCCTTGCAAAAGATCCGAAGGTCAACAGGATGCCCCGAACTTGTGGAGGGTGAGTATGACAAACTCTTGAAGCCAGTATCCTTTTATTCAGTTGCTTGACTTTTGTCGCTTGCCCTTGGGGATCTAATGAACCCGGAGCCGGAGGTTCCTCTGCAGAAGGACACCGGACCATCCGAGGCTCCTCATACCACCGAGACCGTAGATACTGAGGAGAATGCTTAAGTCCGGACATTCTTAGGACTTGTATTTTGTGAACACTTATCCGTATAATGTCGTTGTAATAATTAACAATGTTTGTTTACCGTTTACTAGCTTTGTGAATGAATCTCTTTTTCGCTTGACATGTATTCCCTTTGCCTTTTCTTTTCTCTTTGGTTTCGTGAATGTCTTCCTTAGGTTATTCTAAGGGCATCCGGCCGTGTATCCGGTTTCCGGGCATCCTCATGAAGTTAGAGGGCATCTATCACTTGGGTAGATGTCTTCCTTAGGTTATTCTAAGGGCATCCGCCGCGTGAGGCCGCATCCGTTTCCGGCATCCTCATGAAGTTAGAGGGCATCTATCACTTGGGTAGATGTCTTCCTTAGGCTATTCTAAGGGCATCCGCCGCAGCGTGCATCCGTTTCCGCATCCTCATGAAGTTAGAGGGTATCCATTACTTGGGTATTTTTATGTTTTCATACTCGACGGGGTCCAGCCATCGGAATCGCTACATTATCACATTAGTTTTTTACTTTTCATACTGACGGGGCCAGCCATCGGAATCGTTGTATTATCACATCGGTTGTTATTTTTCATACCGGACAGGCCAGTACCGGAATCGTTATACTATCACATCGCTTTGGAAAATTGTTTCCCAATGCAGGGAAACTTTCATCATTTAATTGATCGTACATAGTCCTTTCGGATTACACAATGACAATAGGATTCTTGTCACAATAGCAACTATAAGAAGCAATTTCTGAGATTTATAGCGTCGGTCCGGGACCTCCTTCTCCTCCATCGCTTGCAACTTATAGTTCATTCTCACTTGCTCCTACTATACGATAGGGGCCTTCCCAATTAGGTCCTAACTTTCCTTGATTTTCCACCCGGCTTGCTTCATTCTTTTCGGTAGACAAAATCCCCTATTTTGAAATTCATTGGCTTAACTTTCCGATTGTATTATTCTACTTATGCTTTGTATTTAGCTTCATGGATGGCAGCGCTTTTCCTTCTTTCTTGTAAGAGGTCTAAATTCAGGCGTGAGTTCTTCATTCGGTCTTCCCGAACATCATCGTCCTGTGTAGGCATCCCTATTTCGCTGGATTCATGACTCACGCCATACGCCAGTCGCTGAAAGGGGTTTCTCCTGCATGTTTTGAGCGCCGTCCGATGCACCCCATAAACGCTAGCGTACTCATCTAGCCATCCCGCCTCTCCTTCCTAACCTTGTTTTTATCCCATCCATCATGTGCTCGGTTTGCCCGTTCTACCAATCCATTAGCTTGCGGATGCGCAACGGTTGTGTTTATTTGTTTGATCTTTAACCCTTCGCACTTCTTTGGGTCATTCACAAATTGGTTCCGTTGTCGTCTGACTATGATCCTTGGCAAACCATACCTGCATACAATATTTTCGTACACAAATTTTATGACATCTTTGCCCGTCGTCTTGACCAACGGCTTCGCTTCTATCCACTTAGTAAAATAGTCAATTGCCACCATCACATATTTGATGCGGCCGGGTTCCGGAAAGGGCCTAGCACGCCCATTCCCCATTGGTAGAAGGGCCACGGGACATGATGGACGCCAGGGCGCCTTGGGTAGTTTGGGTACCGAGAGTGTATCCTGACAAGAGTCACATTTCCTAATTTCTTCTCGGCATCCCTGCATGGTAGGCCAATAATATCCTTGCCTCATAAGCTTGGCCACTACGGTCCTTGGTCCGGCATGCATCCCACAGCAGCCCTCATGCACTTCCCGGATTATGTAATTTGCCTGTGAACGCCCTACACATCTCATCATCGGTACAAAGTAACCTTTCTTAAAGAGGACACCTTCTTCCATAATATATCAAGGAATCTTCATTCTTAAGCTTCTAGCTTCATTGTGATCCTCCGGCCATACGCCCTATTCCAAACACTTGATGATCGGCCATCCAGCTTGTCCGCTTCTTCTTCCACTACGGTATTAATTACTTCTTCATCTCTTGACGGCCTTTCCAGGACTTCTACGAGCACTTCTTTGGTCAGGTGATCGAAGGCCACTGACGCTAGTTTACTTAATATATCCGTCTTCTGATTTTGGGCCTCGGAATGTTGCGAATCTTAAAGTTTTGGAAGCCGGATATGTATTTCCTTGCTTGGGCTAAGTACTTCTACATGCTTTCCTTGGTGGCTGTGAATTCCCCATTGATCTGACTGCCACCAGCTTTGAATCTACCCAACGCTTTAGAGCCTTGATTTTGAGTTTTTTTATGATCCTTAGGTCGCTAGTAGGCCTCATACTCTGCCTCGTTGTTGGTGCTAGGAAAGTTTAACCGCAGGGCGAGGTCAGCTTCTACCTTTTCCGCTGATGAGAACTAAACCCATCGGATCCCTTACTATTTGAGGCTCGCCTCAGTATATAATAACCATTCTCCTTCATCTATTTCCATCACGCTGACTTTTCCTACATCTAGACTCCACCCCGGACTTCATAGAAAATCCGCAAAGACTTGTCCCTTGATCAAGGCTTGCAGGAGTGTAAGTGATATTGTATGCTCCTAGCTCCACAACAGATGGCTATTTTTCCGAGACTCCGGTTTATTCAGATTTGCTTGATGGGTTGATCGTTATGACCGGATGGGGTGAGCCTAAATACCTCTTCAGCTTTCTCGATGCGCAGCGACACAAAGCCAACTTCTATAGGGGCGAGTATTTCTCCGCTTCATGTAACCGCTAACATAGTGCACCGCAACTGTCTCCGCTTCTTTCTACCAGAGTAACAGACTTACGGCTCCTATTGAAGCCGAGATATAACAGCTTGTTCCTTCGGAATTGGTGGATAAAGAAGGTAATTCGAGTATCAACCTCTTCATCCTCAAAAGCCAACTCGGCTTCCTTCGCCCATCGGTATTCGTCCCTGTTTCTTTAGTGATTTTCTTTAGCGTGTCGAAGAAGGGAGAGCTCTTTCCACCGACTTTGACAGAATCTATTTAAAGTCGCAAGCTTCCCACTCCGCTTTGCATTTCTTTTAAGGTTTCGGAGATTTCATTTCCATTATAGCCTTGTTTTCCTCTGGGTTGGCCCTTATTCCTTCCGATGTCACCATATAGCCGAGGAATTTACCTTCCTCTACCCCGAAAGAACACTTTCGCGGGTTCAACTTCATGTTTATCTTCCTAAGGTTGTCAAAGGTCTCGCTATATCACATCATTTCTCGCCTTGCTCGCTTTTTATAACCATGTCGCCACATATGCCTCCGATTTCTCCCTATCCTGGATCGAAAAGCAAAGTCTACCAATCGCTGATAGGTTGCTCAAGATTCTTTAGTCCGAAAGGCATTTTCAGATAGCAGATAGTTCCTCGGTCTGTAGAATGTCTTTTTTCCTCGCTGCCTCTATTCATCCGATTTGGTGATAACCCTTGTAGGCGTCAAGGAAGCACTTATACTTATACCCCATGACGGATTCAATCTTCCAATCTATCTCCGACAAAGGATAGTAATCCTTGGGGCACGAGGAGTTCTTTTGAAGTCAATACACATTCCCCTCACATTTTAACCAACACAGATTGATATCCATGTCGGGTACCTTAATGTATGCATATGCCGCCTTGACCCATTCCTCCACTTCTCTGTTGATCACTTGGTTCTTTTCTCGTGAGAATATTCTCCTTTTTGGGCCACCGTGTGTCGAGATGTTCACGCAGAGAGGGTGTCAGATGAGGCGCCTTGGCACCCCGCCATGTCGCCGGCTCCCGTGCAAAATATCTTTGTTCTTCCTCAAGATCTCGCGAGTTGCCTCCGCATTCTCGTGAGAACTTGGTTCCTATGGTTACCGTTGCTCGGGTAGGTCTGCGTAACTAGGATGTCTTCCGCTTGTTCCCGACCTTCTTGAGTTTCTTGGTCCCAAGTTTCTATTTCCTGAAGAGCGCTTCCCAGGGTCTTGCCCTTCCTCGAATCTCCTACATTCCATGACTACCGCTCTTTGGCGATCGAGTGGCTATCCCTTGCGGAGTGGGGAATTTCATCATTGCATGGATGGTAGAGGGTATGGCTCTCAATTTTGAGACCGCTCGCCCAAGATTATGTTGTAGGGAGAAGGCGATTTTACTACCGCGAACGCCATCATCACCGTCTCGAATGCACCATGATCCCCATGCGTACTCTAGTTCTATCTTTCCCATCGGCCGGATGACTTCGCCCGAAAATCCTACCAGCGGAGAACTAGTTTCCTGCAGCCGGGATTGGATGGAAGGACAAAAGTTCCTGAAACAATGTTCATACATGACTTGGACGGAGGCACCTTCATCTACAAACACCCTCCCCAAAAATATCCTTCTATTTTGGCCTCTACGATTAACGGTCTGCCGACAAAGTCATCCGCTTTTATCCTGAAGGATATAGGATATTCATCCAGTCTTCATCATAGAACCTCGCCTTTCTTTACGATCCTCCGAGTATTGATGGACCATGTTGATCACTTTTCTATTTCCATTGTGACCTCTCGGTCTTTCCTTTCCTTTTGGCGGACATTCTAACCAAGTGATCTAACTTCCCCATTCAAGGGCCACTTCCAATTGCCTTTAAATGATAAACAGTCATTGGTGAGATGGCCTCTTTCTCCATGATATTCACATAACCGATCCTCATTTTCTTTGCTTGGCTTCCTTGTAACGGGGCGGTGGGGCAAGTTTAGGTGGTGTTCGTGGAAAGTATTTCGGCTGTTTGGTAAGGCCGAGAGCAGGATCCGAGAACCATCATGTTTATTGAATTCGCTACGCCTAAATTCATTTCGGTCGTGTTTTCGCTTTTGAGAGACATGGGAGAAGACTTCTCTTGTCGAGAATCATTCCTTTCCCAGGCTGGCCGCCCCTCTTCCTGTCATTGAATCCTCCCATGGGGTTCTTGTCTCTTGAGACTTGACTCGCTTGGCTCGGAATGGGTCATGGGTTTCTCCCCTTGGCAGCTCGGTGTTTTATAAGCCTCTTCCTACCGGATATAATCGTCTACCTCCGGTCATTTCTTTTCACCGATTTTGGAACCTCGACGAGAATTCTTAGCCAAATCGTGGCACGATGAGCATTCATAAACGCCGATATCTTCATGAGTTCGGGAACCCCCGGTATCCGACCGCCTCGCGTACCCACCGTTCTTTGAAGGCCGTAGTAGTTTCGTCTGGCCTAACAATCCGGTGATTGTGTAGGGTCTTTCATGTTTTTGCCGTAGGGCAAACTCGGCAAGAATTGCTCCCCGAAGTTCGTCCCAATTGTCAATGCCGCCGGCTCCAAATTGCTTGAACCAAATTTTGTGCCGCCCGTCCATAGTTTGCTGGAACATTCGGCACCACACCGCATTGGCCATTCTCCTTGATTCGCCTCCCACGGCGTTGATATGATCGTTCACCGAGCCATCGAGATAGTTTTAGATTGGTGGGCATGATGTACTTCCAAAGAAACTCTACTATTCTCGGTAAAGGGTGACCGAGCAATTTCTTTATGGGTTTGTTGAGATCATCCTTCGGTTTGGTTCAGACCCTCCTCTTTGCTCGCCTCTTCTTCGAGAGCCGGATAGGCTTGATGACCCGGCCCTTGCATTGTACTTTCTCGAGAGGGTCTCTAAGGAGGCCATCTGGCTTGTAGTTGTTCCGTATTCCGAGGTTTGCCTATTGAAGACTCCACTCCCGCCTATGTTTTCCGGAGGTGAGTTGGGTTCAGGCGGAGGTGGTGGTTGCGAACCCGCCATCCAATTCTCTCGGTAGAATGAATAACGGGTCCCACGGATGGCGCCAATTTGTTGAAGCAAATTCCCGCTATCCGGCTTGGCTGGGAGTTCGATTAAATCAACGTGCCGGAGGAAATAATTGTTCCTTCCTCACAATAAGCAACACCGTTAGCCTCGCCTCTGGACGGTGTCAGGACCAACCCTCGCGTGAAAGTAAGCCGGAGGAAAGGATGGTAATAAATGCATGATATAAGTGTGTGTGTGTGTGTGTTATATGAAACATTAAATGTGTTGGGTATTTAACTACCCAACTATGTACCTTGTCACCGTGAGATACACTGTCAGGCAGCCTACATTACCTGCTTGCAAGCCTATAGCCACCCTAGTTGATAGGCCATGTGGTGGGAATCCCTTAAAAACTGGATATTGTCGTTTGACGTCCGGACGGTGATGTTGCCGGTCAGCAGATCCTCCGGACATATACGCCAACACACCTCAACAATCAAACATTCATCATAAAAGAATAAAACCCAACTCTCATAAGCTAATATAAGAAAATAATCAACTTATTGATCACCAATATAATGTCTTAAACCATAAACTGGGCAACAAAAATGTTATATATTAGTAGTAAACTTAAATATAGATTAGGGACTTAATTGTACTTTGTAATAAGATTAGGTGTTAGACATAAACTAGGATTAGGTAGCTTGGAGTGCAAGCCAAGGATGTTTCCTATTTGAATTAGGAATTTTTCTACCCCCTCATCTCTATAAATAGAGATGAGGGGTGCTAGTTTTATTCATTTTTCTTCCTCGTTGTAATAGCTTTATTAGGTTTTTAATAAAGGTTTGTTACGAGGGTATATCGTGTGCAATATTCTTGTCGCTTCTTTGTAGTATATCGTGTCTCGTGGTTTGCTACGGTGCTCGATACAACTCCCGATCTAGCGCTCCACGATCGAAGCTTCGGGTTGTTGGCGGTTTTGTCCAACAAGTGGTATCAAGAGCCGTGGTTATCGTGGTATTGAAGTTCGAGTGTTAGATCAAGGTTCCGAAGTTGTTGAGGTATCGAGGTTCGGTTTTCGCTCTGGTTAATCAGCAAGAGCGCATCGTGACGAAGTTGAAGAGGCACAAGGTGTATTGGGATTACATGTGAAGACAGAGAAAAAAAAAACGACTAACGATTGGTTTGTTTTTGTATCTCACATGTTCAATACATACTAAAAAGTTCAAAAGCTAAGTGGGTATTATTAATAAGAAAAATAAAATAGAAAAAGCCACTTGTGATTGGTTTGTCTTTTTCTCATAGTTGTCAGGATCCCGATCGTGATCTTAGGATCTTACGATTTTACGATACCGCAAAGCAAAAACGATCCGGATCCTACATAGGATATTTGCAAGCTAAGGATCTTATAGGATCTCGATCTTGACCATACGATCTTACGATCTAATCCGATCCGATCTTACTTTTCTCGGATTACAAACCAAAATCCACAAATTTATGGGTTGTTTGTTCAGTAGAATCAAAAAAACATGTTAATCTTTTTAAACATTTTATAATCATAATTTAGGACAACATTTATACGAAACATTCATAGTATTTAATGGTTATAATGTATTAGAATTTCTAGATTTGTATAAAATTACATAAATTATTAAGAAATAACATTAGAGTAGGATCTTAAGATCCCGAACCGATCTTACGATCACGCATCTTGCAAAGATCGAAAACGATCCCGATAGGATCCCGATCTGACAACCTTGGTTTTTCTTACCCACGGAAGATACTACGTAGAGTTGATATTATTATTTATTATTCGTACAAGGGTTACGACTATTAATATTTAAAAGTCAACTTCGGTTTATCGACTTTTAGGTTTTTAAAAGTTGATTAAAACGAAGTTTTTTTATGTGTTTTTTTTCTTGTGGTTCAAGTTTCGATCGTGGTTTGCTTGGGGTTCAAGTTTATGATCGGGTTTGCTTGTTCTAAATCGAGGGTTTAGGGTTATTCTAATTAATTCGATTTGCAAGAAGGGTTTATAGCAACAAGGGGAATATTGCGCACGGCTTGTGAGGCTTGTCGGTAAAATTGGTTAAGAAACAACTTGACAAGGTTTTTAGTAAGGCAAAAGAAGAATGGCTAGTTCTATAACTAGGTTTGACATCGAAAAATTCGATGGGAAGAATGACTTCGGGTTATGGCAAATAAAGATGTGTGCTTTAATGGTACAACTATGATGTGATGCTACACAGAGACATTACCAGAGGACATGGAAGGTGTGAAAAGGCTACTTTGATGAAGAAGCGCATACAATACCTTGATTTTATGCTTGGGAGACCGGTTTTAAGAAGTTACCAAGGAAACAATCACGCAAGAATTTGGACGAAGTTAATAGTCTTATATGACTAAGTCCCAACAAATAGACTATATCAAGAAGAAGTTGTATAATGCACTATATGAGTCCAAGTACTAAACCGGTGATCATATAGATGAGTTTAATAAGTTGATACTTGACTTGGCTATTGATATCGAAGACGAGGATGAGGATCATGCACTTATGTTACTTACTGCCATCGCCTTATGAAAACTTTGTGGAGACATTTGTTGTACTGGGAGGAATCCTTGACAATGGAAGATGTTCTTGCGACTAATTCAAGGGAGTTGAAGAAAAGAAATAGGCACAAAGGAAGAACCGTGACGGGTTATATGCGGAGGGTCGATCGTTTCAAGGAAAGCCTATCTTCGCTGGAAGTTCGCGTTTAAGCCAAGAGGTGGAACTGTAAAACCTGCGCTCTGTCATGTCATTCAGAGGGTCATCTCAAGAGATAATCGTCCAATGAAGTTAGAAGTTGGCCGGTTCGCCAAGAAGGTGTAAGCATGATCGTGATTATGATTCTTCCGAATGACGCAGGGTAGTTCTACTTTGGAGAAGCCTTGGTAGTAATCAGAATGGCGAGATGGCTGAATTGGTAATGTATTCAAAGCGGGTCTTATCATTACAAGGACACCTAGGAGGGATTTCTTGTATG